>APFE031175084.1:92306-114264 GCA_000404065.3 Pinus taeda
AAAATTCGTCCACCCAGTATTATAAGAATTCAAGCATTTGAGAATTATAAGAGGATAACTTTTTATACAAAGATCTCTTCGATGTATAAGTATAGTTTTGGTTTTTTCAATTATGGCACTAGAAACCAAAAGAATTAAATAAATTAATACATGCCTTTTAATTTATATTTTTCAATGCTTTTCTTATCCTCTAAAATATTTAACAATACGGGCTGTGCGGTAGCTAGTCCTTGCCATATGCCTCTGCCTTATGCCAAAGGAATTTGTGTGTTTAACCCACATTCATCAAAACATACAAAAATTATAATTCAACTACTAAGATTTTAGATATAGGACATTAAGTTAAAAGCAAATATCACAACTAAACAAGGACCGATATGGCCCAAATCGTTAAGTAGCATTGCACATCAGATATAGAAATTTGTGCAAAGTTCATGCCACTTCCTGAATCCAGCCACATCACGCAAGGCCAGAGATGCCAAGTCACAAATGAGGGTCCCACCTTCCTATGCTAGTGTGGAAGCAAGAAGGAAGTATGAGCCATGTATCTCTCATGCTGCCCATGAACCTACATGCATACGAAATGCACCAGCAGCTTAGTTGAAAGCTATGAAACAAGCATGTGGTAGGTTAAAACTAGAATTGGCATAATACAGTGAAGCGACCGCCTTTGCTTAATTTGGGTCAAACCTTGATGTTGCTACTTAGGAAGAAGCTACCGCATAGATGTTACTTGTCAAGATTCTCATGAATTGGCTTGAGCATATGATGCTACTGGCCTTTGAAACACTAGGATGCGATGGAAATCCTGAAGTGATTTATAAGGTTCCTAAGATGCTGCTAGAGTTGTTGCGACTTGTAAATGGATGTGAGCCATGAGATGCTGCTAGAGCTGCTGCAACCTATGAATGGATGTGAGCCATTTTCTACACAAATGAGGAGGGCCTATGATGTTCACATTGCTAGTGTGGTGAAACAGGAGGCAGCAAGCGACAAGTTGTGGTGTGGTGAAGTAGGAGGCAGCAAGCGGCAAGCTGGGGTGATTCAAGCAGCCAACCAGTTTATTGAACTAGCCAACAATATTGCATAGAAGATTGAGGGTTATTGAAAGTCGGTGTAGTGGATGGTGATATAGCTTGATTGTTAGCTAGCGGTATTGGTTGGTAGGTGCGATACAAGGTAGTGGACAGAACCATTAGTGGACGGTTCTTTCTCGATAGCTTGAGCAATCTTGCCTCCATCAGCATCCAGACTCACCTACGTGGGGACGTTTAAGCCATCAACGCCTACCCAGAGTTTGGCTCTCACAGACATCCCTAAGGGCGTCAGATAACCACCAGCCCTTTCGCAGCTACAAAAAATAGGCCAGCCTAACATGTACATAAGTAATATTGCTACAACAAATAAATAGGTATGCACATTACATAAGTAATAGTGCTATAACAAATTTGCAATAATTTCTAAGGCATAACCACCTCACCACTGTGAAATTTTTTTCCCCAAAGCACTGATCGAATGCACAAACTTACTTGTTCTCAGTATATGCTTGTAAATAAATCCTGATTCGCAGGCCTAGGTGTGGTGTAACTGGTAGATGTACTGGGTATTCTGGACCATCATAAGCAGACAGGCTTTGAGATCGAATTGATGAAAGCAGAAAGAAGTCCCTTTAGGAAGGATAGTGCATTGGCCCAGGATTCTACATTGAAAATACAACACAAAGTATGTAATATTGCTACAACAAATAAATAGGTATGCACATTACATAAGTAATATTGCATGAACTTACTTGTTCTCAGTATATACCTGTAAATAAATCTTGACCCGTAGGCCTAGGTGTGGTGTAACTGGCAGATGGACTAGGTATTCTAGACCATCATAAACGAACAAGCTTCGAGATCGAATTGTTGAAAGCAGAAAGAAAGCCCTTTAGGAAGGATAGTGCATTGGCCCGGGATTCTGCATTGAAAATATAGGACATAGAAACCCCATTGCAAATACAGGATAGAACAAGCCCATTGCAGCAAACACCATCTCACATGCACAATGCCATTTGTCTCTGTTCTACGCTATCACATGCACAACGCCATCACCATCTGTCCCTATTCTACGCCATCTGTCTATGTTCATGTTCTATCTCTGTTCTGGTTCTATAGTCATGTTCCCAGATTATAAAATAGCATTTAATATTTATGAACTAATGCTAGCAATAGTTTCCCGATAGAAAACGTTAACGAAATAGATGGAATATCCTATGAAGAATAGGAAAAATATCATGGGTATAGCCTCTTCCCCTCAGGAAGAGGCCAAATAAGATGGTAAAAGCATATGCGCCCTAAAACTTGGTTTATAAGTCATCCCGACTAATAACAAACAGGTGATTTAATGGTTTAACGTCGCCAATTGATTACTATAGTCCCATGCCATTGCCAGATGGCAGGGACTAATAAAGATGGTGTTAAATAAATTAAAACATATTTTTTCTATATATTTAAGTCCATGCTGCTATGCGATCCAAGAGAAGGGTTTAAAAACTAAGCACTAATAATAAATAATAACAATAATATTCTAATAAGAACACATGTATTATTGTCTATTAGATTCACATAATTTTTTTTTTAAATATTAGAAAAATAATAATATTAAAAACAAAAGCAAAATTAATATTAAATTTAAAGTTATTATAACTTATTTACTTGTTGGACTTCATATTAATAAAGATATCTATTTATCTTGGATGGTTGGAGATTTTCGCTCTGTGGCTCTTGGTGGTCTTCGATCCCTCACGAGCCAAGTATGCAGTAGGCCGCAATAAGGAAACCCCTCCTTGGTGACTCTCTTGTCAAACCCAGCAACCCCTGGCTCGAATCGTCTTGCAAGAAATTAGATGGTTGCAACAAGGGGAAGATGAGGGTGCAGGCATCCAATATTTGTCTTGAAAGGAGACCACAGAATAGGATAGGTGACTTCTCCAAGGCGATTACTGATGTCAACTTTCTGCAAGAGGAGGAGGGCAGATACCAAGGTCGAGATCGAAGTCTCTATGCTGTTGGGAGAATAGATCTCGGGCCACGTGTAGCATTAGAGTCTAGATCTGGAATTAGATCTACATTTTTTACCGTGGATTTTTCTTCCCACTGGTCTAACATGGCTTGGATCCTTAAGGAATGGTTGATTCACAACTTTGCTCATATGATCAAGGCAAAGAACAGTGGCATCAGGCCTTCGATGCCTAGGAACAAGTTCCCAGCGGGATCCAAAGGGGCGGTCAGAAAGCGCGACAATTTCTCAAAGCCTGCACCCTGGTGGAAAGGAATCTTGTGCCATGACCAGGTCTTTCTCCACAACCCTGATACATATCTGGTCGAGTCAGATCTGGCAAACGAGGCAGATATGGAATTAATTGACCACTTCCAAATATTCATTAGAATTCCCAAGGGGAACTCAAAACTGATATGGGTTTCAGCCACAAACAATGTAAGAGATTTGAAATACAACATTTCCAATCAGATCAGCTACCCAGCTGGCAAGCAACACCTACTATCAGGGGGTAGATCACTTCAGGACTTCCGATCCATAAAGGATTACAATATAAAGCCAAGATCTACAATCATCCTCAATTTGAGACTACAAGGAGGTGCAACATCTGGCAAATCAACAGAAAGAGGTAGTGGATCTAAATCAAACCGCATCCCAGACCTACTCCAGCAGCACAGAAGTGAAGGAACATCTTACAAGCATATTTTACAAGGAGGAAAAGATCCTCCAATAGTTCCAAAATAGGTTGGATCAGAACCAAGCCCATACATAGTGGAGCAACTACAACACACTCTAGAACTAACGATCGAAACATCAGAAGCAGAGAAGGTATTTAACAGCTATGAAAAGCAAGCCATCATATGTCGTTTTAACAGATTCTGGCCCAAACCCTTTGATCTGTTTCATTGGATTCTCACAAAATGGTATTTGGACTATGAGATCCATCTCTGCTCCAAAGGGTTTTTCATAGTCAAATTTCAATCTCCAGAAGTCAGAGATCTCGTGATTCAAGAAGGACCTTGGTTCTGGGGATCTTTGGGTATTTTTATTACTCCATGGTTCCCAGATTTTGATGCAAACAATTTCAGTGTGTCTAAGATGCCAGTATGCGTTCATCTTCAAAATCTCCCTATCCATTTATGGGATAAAAATGTACTAGCAAGCATAGGCAACGCCATAGGCAGATATATCAAAATGGATACACAAAGAATAGAAGAAAGAATTTTTACTTTCACACGCATATGTGTGGAAGTAGACCTCAATAAAGGATTACTAGGAAGTATAAAACTGAAACACAAAGATTGCAGCTGGATGCAGTCATTAGTCTATGAAAATATAGCTTTCAGATGCAGAATATGTCAGCAAACTAGACATCTCCAAAATGCTTGCCGAAATACAAAAAAAACAGCCGTAGAAAGAAGAAAACTGGCAGTCAACAAAAATCATGGAAATTCAACCATGTAGATTTGGAAGAGGAGAAAGAGGATGAAGAGGAAGAACTTGATCCAAACGAAAGTACCCAAATAGAAACACAAAAGACTTCTATTCAAGATCCCATGGAATCACAACCTGGAAGGAATCCAAATACAATGGAAATTAGTGGAATCAAAAGGCAGCATTCATCAGACACCACCGATTCAGACAAAGAAAACCCCTGACCCGGTGAAGAAAATCCACTCCAAATTGTTCCCATAACCCTAGCCCAAGGAGAATGGCGAAAAGTTGAGAAGAAAAAGGGGAGGAAGTCTTAAACCTCCAAGTTTAGCTTCTCTGTTCTCGCTGTGGTCGTTTTCATATGAAGTTTTGCTTTTATTTTTTGCCCTTACTTTTATTGACGTAGCTCTCATCTCTGACAGGCACTGGCCCGAAATTTTCCTCATATGAGGAGGCCGTGCATATGCTCAGTAACTTTCTCTACCTTTTTTTAGTTGGACTGAATATTCATCCAACGAGCTCTATGATTCACAAATTATAGAGAAAAATGAATGCTTCGTCGTATACTATGTAAATTTTTATCCTGGTAATAAAAAGTTTGATTTTTTTCTTTGGAAAAAAAAAACTTATTTCCCTGTTTATATATATAATTTTGATGGTTAATTAATTGGAATCAATGGTTTTGATGGTTCTTCACTTTCGGTTTTAGCCACAAGGTTCCATAAACCCCTCGCTCTAGTATTATCTTTTGTAACATCCCTGTCCTCTTCTAGAAACTTTTTTCGATGAGATGTATTTCTTGTACTAACTAGCTTTCTTTGCTTCTATGACCCGCTTTGTGACTCTTTCTGGAGGATTCTGCTAGGATGGAGGGAAATTCGTTGGAATACACATCCATCCCAACACACTCTTTGATCCTCTAGCCATAGTCCGACTTTAAGTCATGTTGTGTGTCCCCCTCTATAGAAACAATAGATGACATTCTTTAGGCTCCTTCCCATGCCATTGGATTCAACTCTTGTCTTGGCTCTCTACTTCCTCTTTTTAAATCCTAGAGTTCTTCAACAATTCCTTACCCTATACTAAAGCATTTCCTTTCCCCTTTGTCTTTTCAATTAGCTCTCAATTATTCTCTTACTCATATTAGACCTTGCTCTATAGAACCAGTTCCTTCCTCATTACCCCCTTCTCCTCCCACTTTACCCATCCTAAGTGCTTCTTCTCCCTCTTCCAAAAAATATAAGTGAATCCACCAAAGGTATCTTCCATCTCCTCGATTATGGGTTGAGACATCTATTTAGTCAACTCCATAATTCTTAGGTTGAGTTCTTCTTAGAAGATTTTCAAGCAAGGAGGTCTCTAAAAAGGCTCTCAAAGGTTGGATGGAATCATCATGGAAACCACTCTTGGGATATCCCCATTGGTTTTTTATTTTGGTTGAGGAATGACTTGTGATTCTTTTCAAATTTGTTAAAGATGAAAATATTATTATGGGAAATTCATGGTCTTGGGGGGCCTCCAACCTATTTCTCATGTCATGGTCAATAGATTTCAACCAAGTGTGAGAACAAATTTCAGTTCAAAAGATATGGGTTATCCTCCTCGACATTCCCCTGAATTTTTAGTCTAAAGGGTTCCTTGCAACAATTAGGAACAAGACGAGTCAAATTATTCAATTGGAGTGGGATTGGGTCACAAAGCTTGACAACAAATGGCTTTGGCTTCAAGTTGAAGTGGGCCTTTGAGAGTGATTATTTGGCCAGATTGAACTTGTTTATGGTTCTTTGAGATGGATGAAGAAAGTTACTCATGGATCTCATTCCATTTCCATATATGTCACCAAAAAAGGCACCTTTGAGCTCAGTGCATGTCTGTTGGCACCCATGGAAGTATATTAAAAAAATATGGAAGAGGAAATGACAATATTTAGATTTAGGTTATGCACATCACAATTAGTCTCAATCCACATCTATAGGAAATGTCTCGAAGTCGATGGTAGTAGAAAATGTTCCTTTGGTTCTAGCATCTTCCACGAGTATGTCAATTCCCCTTTCTTCTTTCCATGGTACTGCAATCACCTTACATGTTTCTTATCCATTATCAAATGTTCCAAATAGGAAGGTGTTAGAGGATGCTCATATTTCTCCTTAAAGCTCTATGCTTGATCCTCTCTTCTCGGGCACAACCCCCTCTGTTTCCCTCTTGCTTACTCCCAAGCCTCCTGATGCTATTAGTTTTTTTCTCTTTGATCCACATCCACCTTTCACTCCTCTTTCTGAGCCCTTAGGTTCTAATCTTACCCCTCCCCATAGGCCATATGACTTGTAGCCATGGACCCATCCAAAAGAGGACTTGGCCTCTTTTGATGGACTTGCCCAAACACAGGTATTCTCTAATCCATTCATGATCTAAAATGGATCACTATATTATTTTTCATCCATATGGATTCTTTTAGAATGGAACAAGAGGAGGAAACAACTTATAAGACCATTTTTTCTAGTGGGTCCCTATTTAGTGAATTAGGGTCTAAAACCTTTTAGAAGTAGTTTGAGGCATCAAATGGAAATTTTTGGGGTGCAATTTTTTCTCTTAAGTGATACACCCCCTAGTGATATTCTACAATTTGATACATTTTCAATAGCACAAGAATTACCTTAGTCGAAGTCTGTATGCAAAAGTTACAGCACATATAAGTGAAACTTCCTAGTTTGACCACCATGGGTTGAGAGGATGCCATGTTAGCACCCATTATTCAGGGAAAAGGGGCTAGCCACGTTATCATGATGAAGAAGACTCTATAATAGTTGATATTGTAACCCCAGTTAAGAGTTGAAGGAGTCAAATTAACCACTAGTAGGCTATCAAGTGTTATAACCGGGCTAATAGGAGGAAAATAGGTTTCATTCTATTCGAGTGCATTTTGTTTCATAGATGAGTAGAGTATCCGAGAGTGGATAGAGAGAGAAAATAAAGAGGGTTTGTACATTATAGAAACCCATGAGCCATAATCCTCACTTCTTGGTACTTGCTTCCATTTATGTTTAGAGAAAGAGAGAGTAGAGCAACCTCACCTTCTAGATAGGTTTTCTTCTGAAAGGGTTTACCAGGTCTTATCTTGTGTTATTATGGTTTTGAGAGATAATATTTTTGTGTGTTCTCAATTTTATTCATTTTATATATTACATGAATAACAACATTAACTTAATAAATCCAAAAATATAAGGAATATATTATGGATTTTCAATCTAAATTCATCATATCTATTGGGATGAATTGTCTAGTGGAATATCCACAACAATGAGGTTAATAAAAAGTCCAACCTTTTGAAAGATAAATAAATATTTGTTGTTGAAATCATTAATAGTAAACAATCCACCATCTATTAGATGTATGATCTAGGGTACATAAATTAATATTTAATTATTTAGATTTTTTTTAGAATATTTAATTAATTATTTAGAGTCTTAGAGCCTTCTTAGCATATATATTTGTTATAAGAGATGTGACATCTAGAAATGTGTTGTTTCTTAGGAACTAATTTAGGAAAATAGTTAGGAGTGTTGTTACAAGTGCATTAAATGTAAATGGACACTTGTAAATCAATTAAGTGATCCATAAAAATATTGGTTTAGGAAACAAGCTTATTTAAAGCTTGTTTCTCTCCACTTGTAAGAGTTTTGAGTGATCTTGTGTAAGCTCTTGCATATTTTATGTATTTTTGCTTTTCCTTATTAATAAAATTTGTGTTTCCGAGGACACTTCTGATATTATTATGGTATCTGAGCTTCAATAATGCAGATGCTGTGAAGAAGGAGATTCCATCTTTGCAGGATTTTGGAAAACTCCATTGAATTGGTTAGTTATTGATTGGTATGCAAATTGTTCAATTTTTATTAAGGAAAAGAATTTTATAACTCTTTTGTTAATTCCAGCCCGCGCGCCCACCTTTCCAGGTGGGTATAGGCATATGGTGTGCAACCTGCACGAATGCACACCGTCCTCGCAATAGGAAACATGACTGACAAGTAGGAGTGCGCAAGACAATGGTACGAACCACCCCTCTGGTTGGGGCCAGGAAGTATGGTAAGAGAAAGCACGCAGAAGCATATTCACGCAGAAGATTTTGACAAAGTATGCGAAGCAATGAACACGGTCCACCATGTGAAACAAACTAACTGGAACCTGCGTGTACCAATGTTCCTCTAGGCTTATAGGACTGTGTGCAAAACCCTGACTACACAGGCACTTCCGAAGTTGAAGTATGAAACAAACGTTGTAATCCCTATGGAGCATGAAAAGCCTATTCCGCGCATAGTAGCACCAATAGATACGATGGTTCGCGAAGCTCAAAAAGAAGGGATCACACAGACGCAAGAAATAGAACGCATGGGACTTGAGGAAGAAATCCAACAGGGAAACCTTAGACTCCACAAACTTGGAGAAAAAAGGGTACGGTTAAGGAAGAAAAGCACTTTGATGGATGCGAAAGTCAAGAAGATGGAGGAAAAAATAAAGAAAGATTTTCTCGGAAAAAAGACCAGAATGGTAAGGGAGGGTGTGTGCGATCACGATCACTGGGTTAATACCTATTGCCATGAATTAATCAGTCTGATGCATTAGCTTGGATTGCATATTTCTAAACATAATGACCAGGGTAGCGCGTTGCAAGTAATAAAATACACAATGCCGACCATAATAGTAAAAGGTAGAGATTCTCCAAGAAACATGATGAATGATCAGATGAAAATTTTCAGGGGTTCTATGACCACCTGACTAGTCGAGGGAAGGACAATCTTAGTACTCCAGGAAGTTGTAAGGGAGCGCGAGACTATAAAATATTATGCCTAGGAGTTGCGCGATATTGGAGATGTGCACAGAAGAAAATAATCATAAAGTCTGTGACCATGCACGGTGGATTGCGTTGATGCATGAGTTGGCCTTTAAGTGACCGTTGAAGTCACTATTCACGATGGGATGCTCAACTTGAGGCCAAATGGAGTGGGTGGAAAGCATTTAAGACATGATTTATGGGCACAATCTAGGAAAATCTGATGCCATGGGAGCATTAATGGACTGGATTTGGGGGGAATGGTCAAATTCAAATTCCAAAAGCGCTATAAAATACAAAGGGCTCCCCAGTAAACAACACTTGGTCATTTGTGAATTGAGTGGTTGAGCAAAACCTTGATTGTTGTGAGCTGAGTGTTGATTAAGCCCCTAAATTTGCGCGTGATAGATTGCTGCACAAATGCAATGGCATCAACTAAGGATGGTATGGAGATAGCAGAAGTGACTGCCAAGGAGGCCGCGCAGGCCCTAACTATGGGGCATGTTCTAGAAGGTGCTGGGATTGCAGCAAAAATCTTGAAATCACTACGCATGCCAAGAACCAAGAAGGACAAACAAGAAATGGCTCCCATACTCGTCTCCCTGCAGAACTCGCTGTGCAACAAACTGTCGATTGAAGAGAAGGGGAAAGTCATCACTATAGAAACAGATGATGAAGAAGAAGATCTACAGGATATTACCATCGCAAAAGAAGAAGATGAAGGCATGGAGGTGGATACTCAGCCTACGCACTCTGTGACAAAATTGCCTGCCTATGTCCCCTTGCAAAAAGGGAAGGCCAAAGTGCTCAAGGACGTGGACAAGACCAAGAGCTCGCTCCAGACCCCTATCCTCCCAGATGGAAAATGTTTGAAGGCATGCACCTGGGCCATGTACCAAGCTTGAAATTTGAAGATTGGGACCTCACTGACCACGAGAAGTTCCCTCACCTTAAAATCAAAAACCTCATGAAGCAGAACACCACGGAGGGGGGGGGGTGACAACATTAGAGCTGTGGAAGTGGTTGTGTGGAGTGGAAAAGGCTGGGCTACTGAACCTACTATGGGTGCTGCATTTCCACTGTGCCCCAATAACCATTTTTGTCATCAGGTAGCTACTCTGCCTAGTGCATGATGGGTGTTTATGGATAGAGGAGCCCATCCCCATCACAACAGACTTCATTCATCATGTCTCCCAGCTTCCATACAAAGGAGAGGACCCCAAAACCATATCGAAAGGGAAGGGCAATGATTTGGTCATCGTGGAGGCCATCAAGAAGAAGTACAAGCTAGAAAAGAAGAAGAGAGGCTACACCATCTCCAACATAAAGGACAAAGTAGTACACGTGACAACCTAAATCCTGGTAGGAAAAGTTATCCGCAAGTGCCGCGCAGACGAGGTACCTGAACCGGTGCTCGCATTGGTAGAGCAGTGCATGGAGAGGGTCTAGTTTAACCAGTCTAAATTCCTCTGCACAAAATTTTTAGAGAATTGTCATGAAGCCCAGGAACAGGGCAAAACGTTCCATTATGCATGGTTGTTGTTGTCCATAATGCTCGTAGCTGGGGAATTGTCAGAGGATAGTCAATTCCCCATAATTGACAGAGATTTATCGAAGGCCGCGAAGTATGCTTCACTTTGGGCCACAAAGGATGTTAAAAGGATACGTGACAGTAAGATCTTCTGGGTATTCATGGAGATGAACCTCATAATGTGGATTAACTGTAAGCCACAGTTGTCACCCAAGGTTTACAACAGTTTGCAGATTTTTGAAGAATTTAAGGCAGACATGCATAACATATATATCAGGGCGCGCAAGGACTTGACTAAACAGTGGACAAAGCTACCCTTTGTAGCCATTGACGACACCATTTTCAATGTCCTAGAGGCATGGTTTCCAAAATGGTGCGCCCCAAACATTGCAAAAATCGAGAAGTCGGCAGCGCAAAAGAAGAAAGACGAGGCCAAGCTGTGCATTGAACAGTTGGCCAAAAACAAAGGAAGGAAACAACAGTAGTAGAAGTGTGGGCATCACCGGACACGACATAGATAGAAGTTGAGCAAGAAAATGCTGTAGTGAAAATAGTAGCACAGGAAGCAGCCGTAAAGGCGAGTGAGGTCCAAACAATGCCTTCACAGGGGTAGGAAGCAGAGGAAGTAGAAATAGAAGAAGGAGGCATGGACCCACGAACCGCATCAACATAGTTGAAGTGCCACCATTCAGTAGAGTGGGTAGGGTCATAGAAGGAGGTCAAGGCCTTGAAATTGTCCATTGACCTGATCACCCTAATCGAGGGTGATCTACATGACATTGGTGAGACGGTGTGCGATGTCACCAATAAGGCTCTCCAAGATTTCATGCAGGAGAACCAAATTGTGTTCGGGGCCCTTAGAGCACAGTTCCAGTAAGATGCGCCCCCCTCAGATTGGTACCATTTTGACCAACCTCATAATCGAATCCATGGCAGCCGAGCAGATGTTGCGCACGTGGATGAAGAACACAATAGTACAGCCGAAAGGGGCACTAATGACATAAAATGAGGCCGACAGACCTTCGGTTAGCGCGCTGAAAGGTCTTGGTGTTAATTTAGATTCCCTCCTGAACGAGAAATTATATGTGTTGTAGGATGGGGCAACTGTAGAGCTAAGAGCTAGGGAGAGCTGCGTGCTCCAATTCCTTAGTGAGTAGAAAATAAATATGGAACAACTAATCTTACGACGGGATGAACTGGAGTTGCAAAATCAACAACTGGTACAGGTGATAGACAATGCTTGCCAAAGTGTCACAGAGCTGGCCATCCTAGCAGATATACCAATGGAGGCGTGGATCCACAAGTTAGGAGCAGGGGTCCACGAGGCCATGGAGGAAATGACGAAGGTTTAGCTGGAGCTGAATCTTCAGATCGTCGAGCTGCATTAAAGGTGCAACCATCCACTACCCCAGAAGTTATAAAATAGTGCGCTAGCTCTATCACAATGGGATTGGAGGAAATCAAAGGTGTAGTGCGAGACTGCACCAGTATGTTGGAAGAATCACTTGAGGTCCTCATAACTCAGATTGAGGACCCTAACATCCATCACTTAGAGACAGAGGTGCAAGAACTCCAACAATAGTATGATAGTGTCCAAGGAATTGTGTAGATGGTGGGTCTCACCGAGAGGCTTTTGTGGATGCAGTAGGCTAAAGCACTGAAGGAGTAGGTGGACGCGGCAAGACATGAGGAAGCAGTCCTGAAAGCACGCGTCCAGCCTTGGATCGACAAGGCCTTGACCATCACGGAAGAAATCAAAGGCAAGCTCACACACATGCAGGGGATGCACACATTGATGCAGAGAATCACTCCTAACACAGAGGCCTCGAAACAACATATGCAGTAGATCCAACAATCTGTAGCATAGTGCACTACTGACCTCCGTGTAGTTCGAGAACATTTGGAGGGACTCCGTGCAAATATTTCCGCATCGACAAAGTGACTTGAGGGCGAGTCACGATGTTTGTGTTGGGGACCTGTTGGGCATGGAATCCCCCCAAGGCGTGTTTTGGGGGTCAAAGCCCAAGTTTTGACTGAATCTTGTTGGAAAGCTCCGCGAATTGCAGGCGTGGGGTATGAAAGTATGATAGAGTCACAAGGTTGTCCACCCTAGTCTTGTAATGTAATGTTAGCTGGATAGACCTACCCATGGTTTGAAGTTTTGTGGACTACTTTACGAAATGGTCCGAAGCGATTCCCACTTTCTAGGCTGACAGAGAAACCGCGACATTTTTCCTATTCAATCAGGTGATTTTTCATTTCAGTGTGCCCCACACGATCATTACAAACCATGGTTCTCACTTTCAGAATCACATGATGTCTAACTTAACATGGTTACTTAGTTTTAGGTAGGAATGATCTTCCTCCTACTATGCCCAGGCTAATGGCCAAGTGGAAGCCGCTAATGGCATCCTAAAAACCGTGATCCACTAGATAGTAGGCAAACACAAAGCCCACTGGCACCAAAAGTTATATCTTACATTGTGGGCATACTGAACTTCAATCAAAACTACTACAGGCTTTACACCATTCCAACTCGCTTATGGCTTGGAGGAAGTACTACCTATTGAGTGCTAGATTGCTTCACTAAAAATCATTGTTGAACTCTTGCCCAACACCACCGCCGAAGAATAGTACTTACTATATCTTAATTAGCTAGACGAGATGTTGCACTGGCCCTCGAAGCCCATAAGCATCGAGTCAAAGCCCAATATGACAAAAATTTCAAGCCTCATTCTTACCAAGAGGGTGATCTTGTTTTACTTTTTCTTAAAAACACAATCTCTTGGGGGTAGGGACGCTTCAACCATTGTGGATCGATCCATATGTCATCACGAAGGCCCTCTCAAAAGGTTCCTATGAAATTCACGACTGTGAAGGAATCCCACTCGCGGAGCCCCGAAATTGGCTCTATCTAAAAAAGTATTATGCCTAGTATTGCACTAGGCATGAGCTTTGTAATTTTGTGTATTTATGAGTTTTGCTTCTTTTGTTGTGACTAGATTTTTTGGGCAATTTTTTTGAGTATTTGTCTCTTACATGTCTCTTGTTACGCATATGTCTTCATCACCCTTACCATATGTAGGATATGTGGATGGTTCTAGTCATCACACACAACACATTGCATTAGATACTTGGGTCATTTACACACCTGAGTTAGAACTACATTGTTATGGGGGAGTTTTTATTGGCATAGCCACCAACAATATTGATGAGTATATGTCTATAATTAAACTTCTCACTGAAGCATCATCTCGGGACATCTCCAATCTAGTGGTCAGGTTAGACTCTCAACTAGTCATTATGCAAGTGACAAATCATTATCACATTCACAATCCAATCTTATTACATCATTAGTTAAGGGTGTTACTTTTGGAACGTCAATTTGAGTTTATTACATATGAACACACTCTTCGAGAATTTAATACAGTTGTTGACTCATTAGAAAATTATGTATTAGGTTGGCATTTGTCTCATTTATTATAGATACATGCATGAAAGTAAAATTTTACAAAGTTAGAAATTTACAAAAACATTAAAAAACATTTACATCATAAAAGCTCCAATATATATATATAGATAATATATATATATATATATTATATATATAGATATCGAATCCAGTCTTTTACATAAAAATTTATAAAATTTGGGTGTTTTAAGTACAAAATGGCTTTACTAATCCTCGCTATGACACCCGTTGGGTATACCATGCTACTGCTAAGAGACTACTACTCATGAAATCTTAGAACAACTCTAGCTAACCTCCTAACAGGAACCAGAAATCACTCAGGCACATACACTGTGTATCGTTGCATATGAGCAAGGATCTTCCTCATGGGAAGAGGAGGCAAACCCATGCTCAGACCTTTGAGGTTCATAAGAACCTTGTGGAGACTCTGTGTATCATCTCTATCTTCGGTAGCTTCCACTCTCGCTCCAACCCTAGATAGCTGGTCCCCTACCTCGCTTGGTGGGGCATGCCTGCAGGATGCACTGGTGCCACATATGTGTCAAGAAAATACTTCATGTTAGTACTTGTTCATCCATAAAATCAAAAGCATTATATAACTTTTAAAAGTTAAAATTTTTTTTTGGTACTCTAATAAAACCTTCTTATCTTATGGCCCCCATTGAGTGCGAGGTTAAAGGATCAACTCTCAATCTCCTGTGAAATACATTCCTGCATAGGCATAACCATCGATCACGAGAATCTGGTCGCTAAGCCACTCGAAGAAATCATCTTCAAAGAAGTGTCGAATTGGTCCCCCTCCAATCCGAGAAAGTAGGGAAGCCCATCGCCCTTGCCTTGGCTCCCTAGGATTGGCTTGACACAAACTCATCTGTGGCCTCAGTATGGGCACTTTCTCAAGAAATAAGGATACAATAAGAGTACCATATCCAAATTCCCTTTGGGTACGAGTCTTACAAGCTGTCAATTTTGCCTTCACCTAGCGAAGAGCTCCCTCACACCAATTGAATATTTGAGGTTGCAATAGTCAATGGCTAGTAACAACTAAGCTTTCGTAGCTACATGCAGTCTCTTGGACCCTACCAAGCACATGATCATCCAAAGAATGGTCCTCAAAAGACTAGTCCTGATTTGCTCAATGGGGACCCTATTACTAACTAAACCATTGCCTGGCTTACAGTGAGTCTGGACCAAATCAAGGGTGGTTTGTGGATCTATTTTGACACCGGTCAAGTTTACTCGTGCACCTCTTCATGATAAACCTGTAAGAAAGTAAATGTAATCTCTTTCAATCATGAGCTCATGATCCCCAATCCGAAACACACCTTGGTGTTCATCCCATAGTTGGATTATCCCGCTAAGAAGTTCTTCCTGACCCTTCATTAGGTCAAGTCTATCATAGTTCATCAAGATGCATCTACTCAAAGCAAGTAAGCATGCCAGATCATTAAGAATTTGTAGTTATTCACTGTTGTGAGTTCTTTCCCTCCAAAGACTCATGATGATGGCTCAAAACTTGCATAAAATCACCCAAAAATCAGTCAAAATGATGGAGAAATCAATAACAAATCATGCATTGGGGTTTAAAAATGCACTCAGGTAACCTAACACTCACCCCCAAGGCCCACAGGGCATGCTAATGCACCCCTGTAGGTCGTAAAAGAAAATTAACACTCCTCTAGCCCTAGGAGGCAACGTTAGGCGCAATAAATTGTCTAGGGCTTCCCCAAAATCCAAATTTTCACCCAAAATGTAGCTGAAAAAGGTAATATAATGGAACATGAGGGTTATACCATCTACCTGGAATAGACGGCACATCGAATGGTCACCTGGATTGATCGCAATTGCTCGGGGAAGATCATCTCCTTTTTCACTCCAGAACACTCTCACAGAACCCAAATGATGAAAATGAAGGCTTCCAAACCTTCTTATAGTCACTGTGGAGGTATGAATCACCTTAGTTAGTCATTAAAGTGAAGTTTTTAATTCCTATCTCATTTATCATATGCCATTTTGATATACTGTCAATATTACTTATGGGATGAAGAATTTTTAGTGTTGAATTGTAGAAACGACCATGTTTGACTCAATATGAGAACTTTCTTTTATGGGATATTTTCTCTCTCTTTAATTGAAAAATACCTAATTTATCATCCTCAGGCTCGTTAAACTCCTACGATGATGGTATGGGTGCTTTTCTTTTGGGAACTTTTCTCAATCTTAAATTGAAAAATCCTTGAGTTTTTCCCTTCCTCGGGCTTGTTGGCTTGATGGGGCCTGACCTAGGTTCAGATTTATTTAGCCAAACAAATCCCTACACCACTAGCCCTTTCAGCATCAGCCCACAGGGAGCGGATTGAAGTCTCAGCCGAAGCAGTATGGGGGGATGCTGGAACCAAGTTTCCGCACCCTTGAGATGTTTGAGGTGTCGATTTAGTCCAACTGTGCCTACCTTTGGGTAGGTCACTTTGTGTGTTGTGATGACTTGTGAGACCTTCGTGATCTGTTATAATCACCTTCATGTAGCCATAACCAAGGGCTGAGGTGATTTTGTGCTGTTATGGCAATGATATGCGCTATTTCCCTAAATTATACCGTGGATCTGACTTATATTCTTACTAAGGTTAGTTAACTTTGCATAAACAGATATTTGATCTTGCATTCACTTATTCAACATATTCATACATGTTCATGCACCACATAAACAACAAAAATGTAATTTATACCCAATACATTCCATGTAGAAAATAGGAGATAAATACACAGGAATGATATAAAACTTCTCTTTATTAATGCTTCAACAGTTATAGAGTCAACCTGCCCTGTGCATTTAGCTGCAAGGGTCTGCGCACTCAGCTATAGAGCCTTCTCCTACTCTATGACCCAAAGACTTGACTTTTCCCTTAGATATTCTACTATGCTTCTATTCCATGATCCTTAAATTCATTTCTCTACAACTTAGAGCCTCGCTCTATTTATAAAATCCCATGGTCCCCGAACCATGGGTATATCTCTATAGTCGACCTTACATTACAAAATTAAGGGTGGACAACCCTATGAATCATTTACAAGCCATGCACTTTGCACCCACAAAATGTGGAGCTTTTACATCGAAGTTACAATTTGTGACCAAAATCTGGGCTTTTAGCCCCAAAACTTCCCTTGGGGGATCCCGCGTCCAACATGCCCCCAACAAAAACGTCATGACTTGTCCTTGAGACACTCTTTTGGTGTGGAGATCTTTGCGCGAAGACCTCCCAACTCTTACTGGACTGCTACAAGATCAACAATGCACTGAGCGGCTGCCTACTGCACTTCCTAAACACATTGTTTAGAAATCGCTGTAGCTAAACTGCCTCCCTGAACCTGTTCCTATGTGCCATACATCTACACAACCTTTGCTTCAATAGAGGTTGTAGTGATGAATGCCTCATCAATCCATGGTTGTATGTGTGCCTTCAAAATGATTTCCTTATGTTGAGCAGCATCCACCTGCTCCTTGAGCACTTTTGCCTACTGCATTTGCGCGAGCCTTTGTGTAAGGGCAACCATCTACGTGGCCCCTTTTATCTCATCAGATCTCTGTTGTAGCTCGTGCACCTTTGTTTCTAAGCATTGTATGTTTGGGTCCTCCTACAGAGTTGTGAGAACCTTGAACAACTCTTCAAATAGCCCGGTTTAGTCTTTCACTACGTTGTTGACCTCTGCTATGGCCATTGTACATTGGCATGATTTTCCTTAACCTCCGGCAGTGTTGAAGGTTGCACCTTCAATTGTAGCTTGACTATCTAAAGGTTTAGCTCCAACGGAAACTTGGCCATTTATTCCTTAGCCTCATGCACCCCTGCTGTTAGTTTCTAGATGCGTGCCTTTGTTGATTCCTCTACTTGGATGGCTAGATCTTGGACCATCTAGCAAGCTTCATCGACCACCTGCACAATCTATCGGTTCTGCGCCACTACTTTGTCACGCTCCAGGCTCAAGTGTTCGATGTTGATGCATTGCTCGCTCATGACCTAGAGTGCACGACTTGCCCTAGCTCACAGTTCTATAGTAACTTCATCCTGCAAAACATAGAGTGTCTCCCGAGGGAGCGCAACCATGTTTATCTCGATCCCCTTTAATCCACTAACCATAGGCTTGTCGGCCTCATTTTCTGTCATGAGTGCTCCCTCTAGCAGCACTATGGTGTTGTTCATGCGGATGCGTAGCATTTCCTCAGTTGTTGCCATGCCTAGTGTGAGGCTGGTTGACACAGTACCAGCTTGTGGAGTGCACACCTGCAACTCCTGTATCTATGCTCGGAGGGCCCCCAACACATCTGGTGTTCCTTCGCAAACTGCTGGAGGGCCTCTGCGGTGACATCCCTCATCGTTTCCCCAATGTCATGTAGATCCCCTTCAGTGAGGGTGATCGGATTGAAAGAAGTCTTTGACGAATTTGACTTCTTTTGTGGCCCCACCTGCTCTCTTGGACATTGTCATTTCAACAGTGTGGACACTGGCCATGGGTCTGCGCCACCTTCCTCTAGATCTGTTTCATGTTCAGGTGAAGGCAACTTCTGGCCTTCATACTCCTTCTCTGCTACCTTCCGCTACTCTTCCACCACCTTCGTAGCATCACGCGCCTCCTGCGCCTTGGCTGCTACTGCTTCGTTCCTTCTCTTCTCTGCCAACTGTGCCATCCATAGTTTTTCCTCCTCCTTTTTCCTCTGTGCAGTGGAATTCTCCACTTCCACTGTGAAGCTGGCTAGAGCACACCACTCTAGTAGCCATGACTCAAGGATGATGAATATGACATCGTCCATCCCCAGATAAGGTAGCTCCTTCCATGCCTTTGTGGGGTCCTTCCTCACCTTGATGTACACGTGGTGAAATTCTGCCTTGAAATTCGCGAAGCTATGCAGATTTTTATAAACCGTGGGTGATAACCATGGCTTGCAGTTAATCCCCATTTTGGTGTTCATCTACATGAACACCCAGAATATCTTGTTGTCTCTAATCCTCTGTGCATCTCTAATTGCCCACAGCGAAGTGTACTTCGTTGCCTCCGGAAGATCCTGTGCTATCGTTGGGAACTGGCTGTCCTTGAGAAATTCCCAAGCCACCAGCACTATTGATAGAAGAAGCCATGCATAGTGGAAAGTCTTTCCCTACTCTTGTGCCTCGTGGCAGTTCTCCAAGAATTCTCTACACAAGTAATTTGCCCAGTTAAATTAGACCCCTTCTACGTATTGTGTGGCAAGTACAACCACCGGCGTGGGCACCTCATCCGTGCGACACTTCTGCATAAACTTCCTAGCTAGTATTTGCGTTGCAACTTTGACTGCCACGTTGTTGATGCTGGAGATTGTGTACCCTATTTTCTTCTTCTCCATCTTGAATTTATTCTTCATGGCCTCCGCGATGGCCAAATCATCACTTTTACCCTCTCAGATATTTGCTGGATCCACCCCTTTGCAAGGGGGTAGGGTAATTCTGTGAATTAGATGATCCATGATGGGGATGGGCTCCTCCAGCCAAAAACACCCATCATGCACCAGGTAGAGCAACTGTCTGATGACAAAAATAGTCACTGGGGCACGTTGGTAATGCAACACCCAAAGTAGGTTTAACAATCCTGCTTTCTCTACACCTCGCAACCACTGGTGCAGCTCCAACTCTATAATTCCTAGTGGTGTGTTCTTCTTCTGGTGCATGAGCTGTGTGGTTGCCAAATGTGGGAATTTCTCATGGTCCACAAAATCCCAGTCTTCAAATTTTAATACCGACACTCGCCTCAAGTGCGGTCCATAAAAAATGATGTTTTCGGGGAGCAATGGAGTTTGCAGAGAGATCTTGCTCTCATCTAGGTCCTTGGGCACCCTTTCTTTCCCCTTCTGCGGAGGAACATATGCGGGTAGCCTAGTCAAGGTGTCTGCACCCTGGGTTTCCACTTCCATCTCTACATCCTCATCCTCCTCTACCAAGATCTCTTCAAAGTCTTCCTCCTCCTCATTAGCTTCCAAATTGATAGCCTTCCCCTTTTCTTCCATAGTAAGCCTCATTCTTAGCGAGTTTCTATGGGACACGTGCACCTCTACCATAGGCTGCTTGTATTTCTTAGGTCTTGGCGTGCGTGGTGATTTAGGGATTTCTGCAACTATCCTGACACTTTCTAGGGCTTTGCCTACTATATGGTCTGCTCAGCTTTTGTTAGAGTCCTATAGTGATAGGATTCATAATTTTGAATTGGCTAAGGTTAAGCCTTGTAATATTGTACATACCTTTCCTTTCTAGAAATGTTTTCCATATCAAAAATAAAAAAATGTAAAGAGGGTGTGTCCTAAAAGAACTATCAAAGGAAAAAAAGTATAAGAAAATATCAAAAAATGAAAATATTTGAACCCCAAACACAAAAACAGATCATGAAAGTGTGCAAGTCTAAATGCCACTACTATTTTACTTCTTCTGCAAATAATGGTTTTGTGCAGCTTATCATACATGCCACAACCCATAGTAGTCAAATTGCTTAATCTGGACTATTTCATGCTTTGAATTTTATGTTTATAGTTAGAGAATAAAATCTGACTAAACAGCTTAATCTTGGCAGGTCATTAGATAGGTAGATACAATAAAAGGAGCTCATTAGTTTAATCTGAGCCCTTGGAAGGTACAAGTTTAGAAGTAGATAGTTTGGTTTATAAAAGAAAAGGAAAGAAAAGGGTTTGCTAGCTTAAATGCACCAAATAAGTGGAGAAAAATGTTAGGGTAAGTAATGGGTACGTAGAAGAAAGGTTGCTAAAGTATAAAGTTGATTGGACAAAAGCACATTTATCATGTTTAATCATATGTTTCAATGTGCATGAGAAATTAAGAAAGCAAAAGCAGAGGTTTACAAGTTGATTTAATTGACTTCCCCTCATTCATTTTATCCCTATACTTACTAATTTCCCCATTGTTATAGACATTTTTGGGCACTACAACCCCAATCATAAATTTCCATAAACTAAGGGCTCCTAAGTCCCTAAAAGTGTTGCTTCACTACCTAAAGGAACAAGGTCAGTTGATTACATCATCTCCCGGAAGTTCTCCACTAAAAACTACTCAGAAATGGTCAAAACTGGACCATATTGAATACCCAGTGTAGAGGGTGCGATGCATATCACCTTCCCAATGTAAAGGGTGCGATTCATATTGAATGACCCCTCTGTAGGGTGCGATGGTCGAGAATGGACAAATGGTAGGGACAATTTGCTAGGTGGAAGAGCATGGAATCTTCTAGAAGCTTCCCCTCTGATACTTTCCTCTTTGTTTTTACCAGGGATGAGTAAGAGATCATCATTCTTCAAGTGGAATCAGGAACTATTTGAGAGAGGACACTAATCAAGACCCTAGAAGATGACTCACCCCGCTACAATCATCTATATATGGATCCCTCATCACAAAGATCTAGAGGGTGGAATCTTGTATCTTGTAGAGAAGTGCTGTTGGTTTTCTGGTGTAACTTCATAGTGTTGGGTGATCTAAGCTTTACTTGAGGTGAAGAAGGGCTTTCTTGCTGGAGGATGATGCTAGGTCAGAACATATGGTTGCAATCCTCTTGCTATTCTTGATCTTAATAAAGCTATTCAAGTTTTCCTCCATATTCTTGTATGTTTGATTATATATGCATT
>APFE031175084.1:120291-145096 GCA_000404065.3 Pinus taeda
AACATAATCAGAGCCTACATAACAATAATAATGTAAGGGCACAATAATAACAATAGTGGGCTTCTATGGGGCACAATAATAACAATAGTGGGCTTCTGGCACCACCTTGACCCTCTAAGACATTATTTCACCATGGATTCCCTCCTGAACACCTTCTAGACTCTGTCCACAGTTCTTCCTAGTTTCAGTATGGCCTCTAGCCACCTCCTTACAGACCTGTGTTTTATTAACAAATTGTTGTATTTTGTAGGGAATTAGTAGAATACCAGAGCTTGGATAAACAGTTCTGATAATAGTCACAAAACTTGTTTACTCCAAGAATTGAAAGGAAATCTATTTAAAAACCTTCATCCATTCAGAAGAAAATAGTTATACACAGAACAGAGAAAGAAATCATTCACACAGAGACATTGACTGTTAAAACAAAGAAACCTAATAGAGCATATAGTCAAAAGATAAACAGATCAAACATACAGAAAGTAGATCAATATCCATTACCATATGCTGATACATATAAAAAACTAAAAATACACAGTAAAAATTTTAAATGTACAGTAAAAGTAAAAACAAAGTAAAGGATATTGATAGGTCATCAAAGTAAAAGTGTATCAGATGAAAGAGTACCAATAAAAGTGTATCAGATTGAAAAATCAAAGTGAAGATAGATGAAAATCAGAGCAGTCAAGGTAAACAATAAAAGTAAACATGGAGGTAGTAAGGGTTAAATAGAGATGAAGACACTTTCACCAGCAACAATGAATTTTATCAAAAGTAAAGGTAAAAACAGTTAAAATAAAATTAAGGTTGAAAGATGAAATCATAGCAGGAATGGTACATTTTCCAGAAATTCCCTATTTAAGACATAATTTTGCAGAACCTATTGTGGCCAATCCAAGATGAATTTTGAGAAACTGGAAGAGGTTTGTGTTCGTAAAGGGCCAATATAAAAAAACCTATCTCACTTTTTACACAAGTATTAAAAAAGGGATATAAATTCATATCTTTAGAGCCCATTTTTCAGACTGTGCAAAGTCCTGTTTTTGACATCTTTTTGCAGAGAATATTGTGAACAGATGGAGCTGAATTTTGGGAAACTAAAATAGCTTTATCTCAATAACATACTTATATACAGTAACCTCTTTCAATTTTTTACATATCTATCTTGGATTGAGATATACATGGGTATCACTGGACATTCATTTTGTATAATTTTTGGGGTAGAATGCACAAAGGAAGGAGCTAGTTAGTGACTTGGAAACCTCATCATCAAATAAGAGTTGCTATCAAATTCAAATTTCTCTTGTTTTCACCATCAGTCCATAGATATAGTGCCAAATAGATTCATTAGTTCTGAGTGTCCTTTATTTAAGTTCTATTAATGTAAAATAGTTTGAGATATTTGTAAAACCAACCTTGATATTTTTTCAAGATATTTCAGTTTAGAATTTGTATAAGTACTTCTTTATTTGAATTATTTTAGGTGTGGATTTTATTAGACATTTCTATAGAATTTTTTGCTCATAAGACCCTAAAGGTTATTGTATCATTTACTGAGCCAACAAGCTGGATTGATGAATAAAGATTGGATATTTCCAAGGATTCATGTGTTTAGCGAACTTCAGAGAAGTATTCTCTTGTTTTATTGTCATTTTTATCAAGGTTATTCATAATCTTATATGTGTTTCTCAATCTAAATGTTATAACCGGAATAATATTTCAAAACTTGTTTAATCACACTTTGTCTTAACAGATATGCATTTGAATGTTTTCTTCTAATATTTAAATTAAAGAATTATTAATTTCTCTTTGGTTTAGATTGAACAAATCATAATCCAGGTTAAAGGATTCTTAATTTCCCTTTGATCTTTGATTACCCCTTCATTCCTCATTCATTATGAGGTCTGAGAACCCTTAACTTCTCTCTCACCTTGAGTGAAACCATTTCACCCCTATGTCTCAACTATCTAAAATACACTTTGTTATCTTGCCCTTGGAACATCCCCTTTAGTGAGTTAATCTAGTTTTGCTTCCTTATTAGTTGACTCCATAGCCTAATGGTCTAAAAGACATCAATTTATCCATCTATCTAAGCAGATACCACCACCCAATTTCAAATACAAATCATAAACCTCTTGAACAATCATAGCTAGCCTAAAACATCTTAACTGAAACAAAGTTAAATTTTAAAGAGAGAGCACTCTCTGAGCATCAGGAAGGCTAGGTCCTAATCTCCAAAAGTGGTTTGTAGTTACCTTGGTGATTTCTTTCTTTAACCTTGAGAAAATACTAAGTGATAATAGCCTCCTCAACGGTCATTGCTCCAGTATCCATGCCTTCCTCAGGCACTACCATACTACTATTCCATAATTCTCTCAACGGCTCGGGTTAGTGCTCAAACAACGACTTTGACTTCAAAAGATCAAACAGATCATGGTTCATGAATCTCTGGGAACACAATGTCTCAATTTTCAAATGGCCAAGTGTTGTTTGTTGGGAAGCCCTTTGCAATTTGTATCTCCTTTTGAATTCGAATTCGATCGTTCCCCCAATTTTCAGTCCATTAATGCTCCCTTGGCGGTATATTTTCCCAAATCTAGCCCATAAAGTTCGCCTTAAATTCCTATCACCCGCTCCATTTGGTCTCAAACCAAGCATCACATTGTGAATAGTGACTATAACGGTCACTTTCCAACCAACCAGCGCGGCAGTGCAGCTACCCTTGCGTTGTCACAGATCCTGTGACACTTCGCTACTGTGTGAAGTCTTGACATCGTGCAGCTCCTCGGCAGAGTAGTTTATAGTCCCACACCTCCTTTTAGCTACCTGGAGCACTAAGACTATGCTTCCTGTGGCTAGTTAGATGGTTGGGTCAAACTTACTTTCATATAGCAACACGAATTCATTCACCTTGAAGGTGCACAGCTTAATATGTCAATTGTGCCAAGCCTTTTCGCGCTGCTTTTGCACCTACTGCTGGAATCCATCCAAAAACCGTTCTTCTTCGAGTTACTCCAACTATGCAAGCCTCTCCTCCAGGGCTTCGTGATCCGTCATACCTGTGGGTGCCACTATGCACAGACTAGGCACGATGTACTCCATAGGCATTACATCTTCCACTCCATAGACAAGCCGGAAAGGTGTCTGTCCTGTCAGTTTCTTGCAAGTCATCCTATAAGCCCATAATACTACAGGTACCTCTAGGTCCCAATCACTTTTTTGCACCTTTCTTACCTTTGTCAGTGTAGTCTCCAGTACTTTGTTAAACACTTCTACTATCCTGTTAGCTTGTGGGTGATACAATTTTCTTTTTTTGATGATACACCTGAAACTCTTCTGTCAGCGCATTGATCGTCTCATTCAAGAAATGTGTACCATGATCGCTCATCAAGATCTTTAGACATTTAAATTGTGTCAATACATGTTCAAACAGAAACTTTGTGGTTGTGAAATCTTTTACTGGCTGCACTTCTACACAATGAGTCAGGTAGTCTATCGTAGTGATAATATATCTCGCGCCTGTATTTCCTTGAGGTTTAATAGGTCCTACAAATTCGATTGCCCACTTTTCAAAGGGCTGCAACATCATTTGTGAATTCAAAGGCATCTCATCCCTCCACGATGATTTACCTATTATTTGACATACACCACATGCTTTGCAATTTGCTTTTGAATCCTGATGAAGGGTCGGCCACCACAACCCTAAGCGAAGAATCTTCTGTGCAGTCACTCTCGTTGCATAATGTCCTCCCGCAGTGCCCCCATGAGCGTCCGCAAGGATATTGCTTCGTTCAAATTTAGGTACATACCTTCACAGTATCTCATCATTCCCCATCTTATATAGGTGCCTTGCAATGACAAAGAAATATTTTGCACGCACCACTAGTTCCTTCTTTTTTTGGATAGAGTACCTGTTTGACATAGTTCCAGTCATGAGAAAGTGAATTATATCTTCAAAATGTCCATCTTCTATGTTTACAGCAAAGAGTTGTGCGTCAAGTAATCCTTCTTCCAAAATAGTAGGTTCCTCTCCTGTCTCAATGCACGACAGGTGATCTAGTCCCGCATTCAACTGTCCAGGCTTCACTACAACTTCAAAATCATATTCTTGGAACAATAAAAGCCATCTTCATATGCACCCTACCAACACAAGCTTATTGACCAAGTATTTCAACATGGAATGATCTCTATACATCTTGAAGTGTCCCCCTAGCAAGTAGTGTCGATATTTCTGGAGCGCATACACCATAGCCAGTTCCTCGCATTCAGTGGTGGAATAATTCTTTTTTGCTTTAGATAATCTATGACTTACGAACGTGATAGGGTGATCCAAGCCTTCTCCACCCTCCTTTGTTAGTACTACCCCCAGCACTATACTTAACACGTGAACATGGACATGAAACTCTTTCTTCCAGTTTAGGAAGACCATAGTCAACGTAGTAACCATCTTTTCTTTCAATAGATCTAGGCTTTTCTTACAGTCATCATTCTAGCAGAACATGACATCCTTTTTCAATAGTTTTTCCATTGGCACGGTGTTCTAGGCATAACTTTTGATGAACTTCCTGTAGTACCCCGTATGCCCCATTGTAGCACGCAGTTGTTTCGCACTCCGGCGGTGCTTACAAATTTAAGATCACTGTGATTTTCGCAGGGTCTACCATCAACCCTTGTCTACAAACAACATGCCCCAAAAAGGTCCCAAAAGGAACAATAAACGTACACTTCTTGAGGTTGAGTGCGATTTGGTATCTTTGGCATGTATCTAGCATTAAGCGTAGGTTCGCTACATGGTACCTAACCAGCCCAAATGCAATCTAGTCATCAAAATAGACCTCCAAGAACTTATGAATATATTCCTTGAATGTTGCAACAATTATGCGCAAAAAGATAGCAGGGGCATTCTTTAATCCAAATGGCATGACAGTGTATTGAAAGCAACCTGACTCAATCACGAAGGTCATCTTGCTCCGATCCTCTAGCACAATTTTGATCTGGTGGTACCTTGAGAACCCATCAATGAAAGAATATGCTTCCTAGCTACCTAGATTATCCAACACCTCATCTATGAACGGAGTTGGGAATGGATCATGTACACTCACATTGTTCAACTTTTTCAGATCCTCGCATATTCTTATCTCTTCCAACTGCTTCTTCTCTTGTACCAACATCGGGCTTACCTAATCAGATTCCTCCATAGGCTCAATGATGCCTACCATGAGCATCTTGTCTAGTTCTACAAGGAACTTCTCCTTATATTTTGGATTTAAGCGATACTGCCTCTGCTTAACTAGCTTCATGTCGGGTTTTAACGTGATCTTCATTACCCCTAAATCTTCGATTATTCCCTTCAAATCCGTTAACTTGGGTGGGAATAAGCCCTGATATTTGCAGAGTAATTTATCAACCTTATCCATCGTTGGGCCATCCCAATAGTCTCCAATCTTCACAATTTTAGGTTCCGCCTCCGTACCAATATTCACCTGCTTAGTGTTCACTGACACAGTTATGACAGGGTTCTCAATCTGTGGTCTTTGAACCTCGTAGTGACCTTCCATCTCTAGAATGTTAATTTTCCATGGATCTTCGTCTTCTTCTTTGGCACTTACATTATAACATTCCACTGCGCAGCTCAACTGAGTAGCCCATTCAGGCTGAATTGATTCTACCGGCTCTTGTGGTATCCTAAAGATGGTAGCTTTTACCTCTTGTAGCACTTCATCAATACTGTCCCATTCATTCTAAAAACTGAAGGTCATCATGAACCCTTCACACAGAACATCTCATTCACATGTCTCGTGGCGGAGCTCTCTTTCTATATACTAGTTCATTTGTATAACGTCGAAGGTATGACAAAACAGATGTACCCACTCAAGCTATGGCTTTTCCCCATAGGCCTACATCCATTTGGCCAGATGCATGTGTGGATCATCCTACCCATTGTACTTATATATCAGTTGCAAGCTAATCTATCCAAATTGTAAGCACATCATTCCCCTACACTTGCACCAGTCATCAAAGCTCCCTTTGTGCGTACCCCACCACCTTGTGGGTGTAGCACACAGTACCCAATCCAAGGCCTAGAAGCATTGTTTTTCCATCACCTCCCTTTCAAATTTATTCAAGAAGGTATCTACCCCACTGAGGCCATCATAAGTAGGCAGGTCTCTTACTTCTGTTAATACATAGTGCAACGACCTTGTCATCATATTACAATTCAGTGTAGTTACCTCATGTAACCGATTCTGCCATCGCTCTGTCTCCTCATCCGAATCTGAAGTACAGGAGCTTTCACGCTCCCAGGCAAGCTACACATCCATGGTGGGATTCATCCAGTCCTGGTTTCGCGTTGTTATCTTATAGATGTAGTCCAAATCATCATCACTTTCATAGTCGTGCACCGGCTCTGTATAGCACAATCCTTCAGTAGGGTCCAGGGGTATAACTACGTGTAGTGACTTCTTCTCAAAAATCATCTTGCACTTCTTCAGTTTAATCACCTCGTTCATGTCAGTGGCCCAATTAATTCCTAAGAGTGTGGGGTAGGGATTACTATCATCAACAATCTCTATCAATTCGAAGTTTGCTAGTGCACTCACTCCCTCAATATCCACAGTGATTCCCTACAATTTCCCAATGGGTATTATCTTCTGTTGGTTCACCATTCGGAGTTGAATAGGATACCATTGTAGCGTAGGTCTCGCCATTTTCTCCCATGTTTACTTTGGCAGAACATTCGCATCCAATCCTAAATCTAGAATTACTTAGTCTATTTCATATTCCCCAATTTGCATGGTTAACCTCATTTCTCTTCCGGTCCTTGTCTTATGCTTTCCAATCTTCCTGACTACATTCAGTTCTCTTCGCACGATCCAAATGCATCTGCTAATGAGTTCCTACAATCCTTTTACGGCCTTACTGTTGCGTAGTAAATTCATACATGTTTCCAAGAACGTTGTGAGCATAGATGGGTCCATCTCCGACTCCGGTCTATCTTTGCTTCCTGAAGTGGAGGCCTTCGTGAAGCTCTTCTTAGCTTCCATGAAGGTTTCCCGATCACACTCCAAATCAAACTCTGCTTCTTTTGATGGAGCTTTGCGAAGCCAAGTACTATCTTTTGGTTGTTTTCCTTTGTCATCTCCTATTGCAATTCCACTTCGGAGCACAATGTTCACATTTGGATCTTCCTCATGTGGCTCAAACCTCATCATCTACAGGTTCCAAGTAATGGGAGGCGGTAGTGCTCCTTTGTCATGTATCCTAGCTATCAGCGTAGGGAAACCTTTGGTCTCATGATCAAACAAGTTGCAATACAAACATGATGGACACGTTGGGTTTGTACAATCACGGGCATACTGTCCTGGTCCTCAGCAATTGTAGCATAGCAACTGTCTGCGACCTCTTCCAGGTCCTCCTCCGCCTTGGCCTCGTCTAGGACCCTGAAATCCTATTTGTGCCACTATTGCATTCTGGTCTAGGAGCTGCGATTTGGCCTCAACTCTGTAGGTGGGAGTTCTAGCCATCATCAACTCATAGCTTCTATAAGTGTGCTCATTGTGTCTCACCGACCTACAAAAGTTACAGAACAATTGCTGCGAATTTTTTGTATACTTTTGTAACAAATGGAAATTGTCCGTAGCATGTTTTCCACCTATTTGACAAATCGCACACCACAAAGAAGGCACTGCGCTAGGTCCTGCTTGCGCTTCTGGCGTTAATGGCATCGGTCCTCCTCCTATGAGGTAATTCGTGAAAACTAGGTAGTGTTCCTTGTCATGACCTTGACCTTTGCATTTTACGCACCAAACCTCTTCATGCACTTTTGGTCGAACCATCCTGTCTTGTTTCATACTCTGCATCTCCAGGCATAAATTCTTCAGCTGTGCGTGGATCTGCTGAACTCCAAAGTTAGGATCTTGCATAGGGGTCTCGTGCAGTGTCATCATGATATCTAAGGCCTTTTCCTGAGTCATTAACTTTTGTTGTGATAGCGCACTCCTCAAATGTGGTGTTAATGATGCTACAAACCATTCGTGATGTTGTCCATCTGTCAGATTCATATTAGCTTCGCGAATCGTACACTTCAGTCTCTGATCCAACTCCCAAGGAGTCTCGCCTGGTAGCATCATAATCTCTGTGAATCCAATGATTGACTGTTCTTTAGACTTTAGCCTACTAAATTCTCTATTTAGTGCTGCTTTGATATCCACGATTCCCGCATTTGGATTATCATTGGAGTGCTTAATATACTAGGTCAACACACGGTCCTACAGGGCACTAACTAGTGTCGCTTTCTTTATATTGTCATTTGTAACTACTTGTGATTCCCATATGGCTCTTACAACAAACCAAAATTAGTCTAGATCCTCATTTCCTAATCCCTTGAACATAGGCAACTTTATTGTGCTTGCCATATTGAATCGCGATGGTGGCGGAGGTGGTACAGGTGAAGATGGAGATAATGGCAGCGAAGCTAGTGGAGGTGTGGGTGGGGGTGGTATTCATGGAATTCTTTACCTTATCAAATGGATTGCACTTCACAGTGAGACCTTCACGAGTTCTTCCTCGTCCCCTCACAGAGGTGAAACCAAGGGGTTATTTTCTAGTCCCTTATTTCCTTCATTCCTGTAATTTTTTCCACTTCGCGTAGCCCCGAACATCAAGGTAACTGCATAACCCTCTTTTTGCACAATAGCATTTTAATCAAAGTATTCTAAGACTTTAAATAATTACCTCACATTCCTTTGAGAAAGCGTCGCTCTACCTCACTTTAGCTAACTAAGGTGTCGACCACGAACTTAGTAATGAATCCTCCTATAACCGGATCAAGCCAATTTTGGGGTCCACACAATAGTATTGTCGAGTTTCCACCTTCCTTAGCTATCTGCTAGCTTCGCGATCCACTCGTACAGCTCAGTAGGGAAAGACACGAAGAAAATTTCATGGATCGCTGTGTACAGGTAGCAGTCTAACCACTCTTATTTTGATAGTCGCGGGTTCTTGTTTTCCTGTGCCGTGAACTCGTGAATTATTCTGTCCAACTAGCCTTCAATTTCCTTCTTAGTTGGATTCCAATGATATGACATTAGACATCTTTATGCAGATTCCGGTCCCAGCAACAAAATGATTTTTTGGCTTGATGGGCCTGACCCAGGTTCGGAGTTATTTAGCCAAACAAAAATCCCTATACTACTGGCCCTTTCAGAATCAGCCCGCGGAGTGCGAACTGAAGTCTCACCTGAAGCAGTACGGGGGAATGCTGGAACCAAGTTTCCACACCCTTGAGATGTCTGAGGTGTCGATTTAGTCCAACTGTGCTTACCTTCACGTAGGTCACTTCATGTGTTATGATGACCTGTGAGACCTTTGTGATCTGTTATAATTGCCTTTGCACAACCCTAACCAGGGGCTAAGGTGATTTTGTGCTGCTATGGCAATGATCTGCGCTATTTCCCTAAATTATACCACGGATCTTACTTATGTTCTTACTAAGGTCAGTTAACTTCGCATAAACAGATATTTGATCTTGCATTCACTTATTCGACATATTCATACATGTTTGCACACCACATAAACAACATAAATGTAATTTATGCCCAATACTTTCAATGCAGAAAACAGGAAATAAATACACAAGACTGATATAAAACTTCTCTCTATTAATGCTTCAACGGTTATAGACTCAACCTGCCCTGCGCACTCAACTGTAGGGGTCCATGCACTTCGTTGTAGACTACTAGGCCTCTACACACTTAGCTAGAGAGCCTTCTCCTACTCTACGACCCAAAGACTTGACCTTTCCCTTAGATCTTCCACTATGCTTCTATTTCATGATCCTTATATTCATTGCTTTAGAACTTAGAGCCTCACTCTATTTATACAATCCCATGGTCTACGAACCATGGGTAGATCTCTATAGCCAAACTTACATTACACAATTAAAGGCGGACAACCCTATGACTCATTTACAAGCTATGCGCTCTGCGCCCACAAAATGTGGAGCTTTTACATTGAAGTTACAATTTGTGACTAAAATATGGGCTTTTAGCCCCAAAACTTCCCTTGGGGGATCCCACACCCAACAGTGCTCGTTAAATCTATGAAGAAAGCATGAGTAGTTATTTTATCTCTTTGTCCTTCACTCATTAAACTAAAAAATATATATTTAGTTTTCTTCATTTGACTCATTAAAATTTTATGAAGATCTATTGAGTTTGTCTTCATGTGACTCATTAAAATTTAACGAAGAATATTGAGTTTATTTTGTCCCCTCGTACTCGTAACAAATTGAGGCAAACATCTATTGAGCATAGGTTTATCACTTTATCTAGACTCAATAGACTAACTTATGGAAACGGAACTATGTCAGGTATACTATTAAACCTTTATCACACTTGGTTATCAACTATGACAAAGGGACTCTCCTGGAGTTGCTCTTTACGGTGTTTTCAAATTCTCTAAACATGAAAAGACCGCCGAGTTTACCCGTCTAGACTCGTTAAATTTAATCAGATGTGGTAAAATTGAACAACACAATTTCTTTATGTTTGTATTTCGAAATATTTTTTTCTAACAACCATTCCCTTGAACATGGCACTCCCTCAGCAAAACCTCCTTTTTTATAGCTTCTCAGATGAACCTTACCATCCTATGAGTTTAGCCTATATACTCTGATGTTCCTGCATCTCTATATCCTAACACTCTTTAGTGTTCAGGAGTTTAAAGTTTCTTGGTTAAACCTTGGTGTTGTGCCTTCTATTGTTCAAGGGATTCCATTATCCTCTACTTCCTGTATCAACCTTCACTCATATACTTCCATCATGCCCTCCGTCGAGTTGACCCATTGCTCAAAATTTATCTTCAAAAACAATCATCCTTGTCCTATTTCGTGTCGACTAATGTAGGAAACATTATTGCCTACCTTTTGACAGATCTCTTCCTATCGAATTCAACCCTCTATCTAGAAAGAAGGTCTAGAAACATATCAGTGCCTTGGAACTTGCAAAAATTAGTGGCAGGTTACCTTGTGTTTAATCAGGGGTTTTCATTATTGGCTCCTGGTTGAATGATTCTATGATTGTTCGACGACAACATCATTATTCACAATTGCTAGATTGTGTTGTGCATCTTGGAGACCATCATCATTATCAGTGGCCATCCTCATGTCTGTTCATAGTTTTCATTATTGATTGGCAATCAGATGATCTCGCACATGTTTCACCTCAACGCCTTTATTAACATCACTACAAGAAAAAAGGTCATTGGTGAGGGTCATGCTTGTGACGGACCTTTAAGGTCCCTCACCAATGTCGCATATGGTGACGGTTAAAAAAGTGTTGTTGTAAGTGTATATAGTGATGGTCCTTTACGGTTTGTCACCAAAGCCATTTTCATTGACACTTTTGGTGAGGGTCATTAAAGGCCCATCACTAATTCTCTCTTTGGTGACACTTCTAGTGACAATGATCTTTTTGGTTACTTTTGGTGATGGTTAATAAATGATCGTCAACATTTATCATTCCAATGAGTTTTTGATGATGCTTCATGCATGTGACAGACCTTTAAGGTCCATCACCAATGTTGCATATGGTGACGGTCTTTAAAACATTATTGTTGTAAGTGTATATAGTGATGGTCCTTTAAGGTTTGTCACCAAAGCCATTTTCAATGACACTTTTGGTGAGGGTCGTTAAAGGCCCATCACTAATTCTCTCTTTGGTGAAATTTCGAGTGACGATATTTTATTGACCCTCACCAATGCTCTTTTTGGTTTAGTGACGGATAAAAAATGATCATCATCATTGATCACTCCAATGAGTTTTTGATGATGCTATCTACCTTTACTATATTTTTTGTCAAAATATAATGATTTAAGACCATTACTACGGAGTCTTTTTCATTATGTGTCCAAGGTCATAGTGGTTATAATAGCTAGTCAATTTGTTAAGAAGTAATTAGTGTGTATCATTTCCATCAAGTCATAAGGATATAGTCTTCCTATGAGTCAACACATGATTCATCTCTATTAGGTTTATTATCTTGCAATTTCCTTTAAATAAAGTTCCACTAGTGTGTGTAGGAACTATATTATTTAATACATAATCAAGCTCTGTCAATTTTGTTAATGAGAGAGACCTAGCACTCCTCAACCCTCATGGCACACCTTAACATGCTTTGGAACAATACACTAACATTCCTTGGCACGTCGCATGTCTTGGAACATCTTTGTACCTGGAATATCTTTGTACCTAGAACATCTTGCCATGAGCAGGACGCCAAAGCAAATGTTGGCATACCATAGCATAGCATAGCACTCCCCTATCATGTGTTGGCATTCCCTGTAGTCCCTAGCATGCCGTGGAACTCCTTGGCATAATATTGCATTGACAAAAATTAGCACTTGGAACACATTGGCACTTGGCATGTATTGGAACATATTATTAGTGTGCCTAGCATGCCCCTTTTGAAAACGATAAAGTAATGACTTATTAACCCTCTTATGTGTTCATTTCCTTTCATTTTATCTTGGTTATTCCTTTTGTTTCCTTGAAAGTCCTTGCTGCATATTGGCATACTCTGGCACCCTGCACATCCTAGCATGTCTTAGCACCTAGAATGCCTTGGCACTATTTGGCACATGTTAGCACACCGCGGAACTACCTAGCACACTCTAGCACTTCTTGACATTCCTTGATATTCCCTGGCATGCCTTACCCATTCTTAGAATACCTTGTCACTCCCTCCTTGGCATGACAACTAGCAATGATTGACACTCCCCAACTCACCCTCATATTTATTGACTTCCATGCATTTTGACCTAGTGCTCCCTCCTCAGCATGCGTTGGCACTCTCTAGCACACCTTAGTAATCATAAGTGAAGAATGAAACTTGTAACCAATGTTACCAGACTTGGAATAGACAATAAATTGGCAAGGAAAAAGAGCTAAGAGTTTTAATCAAATTGGAGAAAAATTGGGAAAAAATCAATGAATTCAATAAATAAAAATATACAAATATATTGAATTAAAAAAAAAAAAAAACATTTTTCATTGATATTCAGTAAAGCCATGTCCAAACAATTCATAATATCAATAGATGTCCAAAATATCATAAATGAATAAGCATCTCATATATGTTATGAGTCCAAACATGATCCAAAGTACTGAGTCATGACTCCTAACTAGTGACTACATAGAACTAGAAGCAACTGCTTCTAAAAGTTTACAAATAACTACATACTAATTAGAAAAAATCAGTAACTAAGAGTCTAAGACTCTTAAGAGTGAGAACTAGAAGTGATTCCTCCCACTCCCCTGCTTACTTGACTCTCAAAGTTCTTCAAGTCATGTAGGCTTAAAAGAGGAGCCTCCTCTAATTGGACCCAATCTGCTGCATTTGTAGTTTGCAAATCTATCTCTTCAAGGTCTATTGGTGAATGATCCAAACCGATCATTATCATAAGACATTGAAATGTGAATTTAAGTTTGACTTTGAACTTTAAAGTTTAAACTTTAAATTCCAAATCAGATTATGAAACATTCGAATTCAAGCTCTCACCTAGTATTTTCTTGTTGTGAAGTTGTATATTGCAATGGAAAAATACAAGGTCACTTAAGTGCTTTCGTGTCAATCATTTGCACTGCTTAGAATGTATTTTCTCAAACATGCTCTAATTGCACTCACAACCTGAAGCACTCCATGCTTGGTGTAAGATTCGAATGGAAAATCTCTTCAAATCTGTCATATCACTACAAAAGTTTTTGTACCGAAGACCTAGCAAGTGACAAGGGTTCGTGAGTAGACGTACTAAATACTAAATAGTATAAAATTAAAAAGACAACAAAATTTAATAAAACATTTAGCATATAAAATAAAGTTTAAACAAATTTAATGAACTGATAACGCCTTCAAGCCTCAAAGGGTACCTGGCAACACCTTAAACCTTTCTCATATAGCACTAGTATAGGAAAATAGTTCAGGTGGTGCTCTATAATCCTATAGTTGGGAAAAGACACGACTTTGAAATTCTAGATCAAGGAAGCACCTTTCCATGCATGTCATAAGTCCTCTGTGAACATTCCCATCCACATTAAATTTGCTCTTATCATAAAAATACTATGGGTTTAAGAAGTACCTAGCAGCATGTAAGAGGGAATGCAATTTCCTATCCCAATTTGCATCAATAATGTCCCAAAAAGGCATATACTTTTCCTCCTCATCCCCATATCTTCTTTTGATGGCCTCCTTTGCTAGATCCATCACCTCATAAATGTAACCATAGTGGGTTTGTCACCATCAACCATCTTGAAAGTTCAAGCTTTCAAATTTAAATTAATATGAAACATTGAAAATAAAAAGAAGCTTGAAATGAAATTTACAACATGAAAAAGTTAAAAGACTTGAAGTACCTGAGAACTCTAACAAGGGACTCCATCACAAAAATAATCTCTTCGGCATCTTTCCACAAACCATCATTAAACACAAGTGCAACAACTTCAATGCCTTCAAGGGTCTTGGAATGTTTAGATTCCACCCACTTAGGTCCCAAGGACATCCTCTTTAGATTTATCTTTTACTCAACCACAAATTGCAAAGATATGAAATTTGTTGCAAATCTAGTCACTGCAGGTCGAACAATTTCTTTACCTTTAGTGTATTTTCTCATGGTGTTTAGGACAATAATGTGGCTGTATAGGTATTTGGTTATGGATTTTTCCTTCTCCACAACCTCATGTATCCAATGAAGCTTACCAAAGTCCTCAAGCATTAAATCTATACAATGGGCAACACAATAGGTCCAAAAAATAGTGGGGTGCCTTATCTCAAAAAGTCTACCAGCAACCATATAATTAGTTGCATTGACGGTGAAAATTTGTACAACCTGTTCTTCTCCCACTTCTTGAATGACTTCCTCCATCATTTCACAAATAAGTTGTGCAGTCTTAATTTTGTCTAAGGCATCCACTAATTTGAGAAACATTGTACCTACTGGACAAGATACAAGGAGATTTATTAAAGTTCTATTCCTCTGATCTGTCCATCCATAAATCATGATCGTGCACCCTGTTTCTACCCATGATGAACCAAACTCAGATAGCATAATCATGGCATCTTCAACACTTTATAATAGCAAATTTGTCTTAATGCTCTCTAACGAAGGAGCTTTGAACCCTAGAACTGCAACAACAATTGCATCAATCATAGCTTTCCCATAAGGACTTATGGCATAGTGGAAAGGTATGTGAGAATAGTACCAAAAGTTAGCAATGGCCTTCCTTGCCTGACTATGGATATTTTTTCCCAACCAGTCGTATCCAAGGTAGGTTGGGAAACGGGTTTTTTGCGGGGAGAAGAAAAGGTGTTTATGTTTCCACCTCCAATGTTGAATGTAGGAGGATTCATTTGGCCTTGAGTTTGACTTGGACTTGGAGGCATGTGGGGGAAACTTGGGAACTGCATTGAGGATTCAACATAGGGAGATGATAATGGGGTAGCGGAAGAAAAATTGTCAACTCCAGGAGTTCCTATTTCTTTTTTTTCCTTTTCTTTCTTTGCATTATGCTGACTCAACATATCAATGGCCAAGGTTTGGTGTTTGACATTTTTGTCAACGTTTTTGCAGAGACCTATATCATGGCTGGGTATTTTTTCAAGCTGGTACTTCAATCTATAAATGCATCCACTACATTTCACTTTGCAAATTTACAAAGGAGCTTAGGGTCTCCAAGAATCTTGTCATAATAAACCCAAGCAAAGTCCTTCTTCTTCGACATTGTTGTTGTTTTGGACTTGTGTTTAAATTGCAGTTGTTGTTTAGATTAGGAGTTGTACCTTCTATTTAATTTGGCTCCTATAAAATACAACAAAAAATTAAAATTAAAAATTCCATATATAACTTCGCAAAAAAGAGGGTTGGTTTTAAAGGATATGAGGTTTTGTTATGGATCAAAGAGGAGTCTATCCAGCAACACAAGCACATTTCGACGTACTATATCATTATGACCTTGAAGCACAATTAGGTATATATGAGGAAATTCTAACTAAAGTAAATATTATCAACATATATTGCATTGTAATCTTGAATTTTCAAGTTCGTTTAGCATAAGACAACTAAACCAATAGATCAATAACGGATTCTGGAAGAACAAAAATACGCAAAGTTGTAAATGGATGGTTAAAGCCTTTGAAGTCGGCAAGACATCAACCAAGGAAGGAATGCTTGATGACTTGGTCGATGGTTGGTATGAAAAGATTTCTTAGTGCATTTTTAAAATCTATTTAAGCCCAATTTATAGGCTTGAAAAGTCATAACCAAAGGAATACGTTGAACATTCAGTTGCTGAATAGTGAAACTTGAAACTTGCCATTGAAAACGACATTGAAACTTCAATATAGTAAGATAACTATTATTTAATCCAAGTTCCAATGTACCTCGATTGTTGCAGCTAAGCCTAAAGGTAACACATGCTAAAGGTGATGTGTGATTTCCCGATATGGAGTCTAGACTTAGCTCACCTTGGCGGTTCCCCGATATTGAGTCTGGAATGTGTAATAGTGAGTGGTAATCGATTACTGAAGGTCTCAACGTATGAGTTTTGGGCCTGAGAAATGAGAAATAAATTTTGGAATGACTGACATTTAGTTTTTAGCAATGTGGCATACCTAAACTTGAAAAACTCGTGTTCGTGGAGTCAAGGCTGAAAATCGAATAAATTGGAATCAATCGTAGGAATATCCTTTAATCAGCAAGTCTCAAGTCAAACTTGTGTTGACCATGAGTTAAACTTGGTAAACGTGAGTTAGACTCACAAATATTTAGATTTGATCGTTTGGAGAGCGAGAAAATTCCAAATTGTGATTAATTACAAGTGATCAGTGAGTCCTGTTTCACTGCTTGTAACTGAAATCTAAACTAAAAATAGGAGATATTACAATTGAAAGTAATTGTGAATTTTCTAAACTGAAATTGGCCCATTGGCATCATTTCTATTTGTGGTTGTGTGCGTCAATGGAAGATATTCATTTTAAATCAGGTTCATGGAGAAAATATATTATGCAAGATGTTTCTTTTATGTCGAGGAAGACATAGTAATATTTTTTATTAAATTTGAATAACAATAGTATCTACTCTGTATCTCCCGTATCTCATTATTTTTATCTCCTGTAACTCATAAAAAAAGTGGGGTAATAGTGGACATGTAGCATCAAACCTTTGTGTCACCTGCGCCACAAAGCCTTTGCTGTAGAGTGTGGAGTTAACACCTAACTTTGCATGACAAGAGCTACACATACCTTTTGACTTGTTTTTTTCACCTTTTGTCCATTCTTTGTTTGGAGTCTAGGACAACATTCTCCACATACTTATTTTCCATACCTCTATGTGAGTGTAACTTTTGCACATTTTCTTTGTTTCAACCAGTATCAAAAGCATTTATAAGCTTCTTTCAAGGCATGAATACATGCTTCAATCATGGAAATTAGTAAAGTTTCTAAAGAAAAAAAAAAAACTATGGAGTTATCCTTTTCCATGTCAAATATGTTAGGATTCTATTTAGTATTGAGATTTTTTTAGAGATAATTATTAACTGGTCCTCTACTTTTCCCTTTTCCTTAATATAAAGTACATCTCTTGTTAAATTTCTAATCAAGAGATTTACATCAAATACTGGATCAAAGGGCTAGGGACTTTTCATAAATGCTTCCTTGTCCAATAGAAGAATAAATGGTCAACATGTCAGCTTGGCTCCGATTTCTTGGGAATTAATAATTGTTTTGAAAAATGACTACTCTTATTTGAATCTAGAACTATGTTTAAGCTTTGAAAATGGATTTTCTGCCAAATTGATCTTAGAAATGTCCTTATTAAAGGCTTCTCTATATCGCCTCCACTAGAATGAATGGCTTGTACGTTGAAAAGTATATGAGAGCTCCCTTCTGAAAAGCTTGATAATCTCATTGTCACCAAGAGCTCCTCCTTTTCCCCAAATTGGATCCAAAACAACATTGACTACTTAATTATGATCCATCCTGAGAAATTTTGATTGACACTGCAACTCAAGAGCTACTAAATTTAAAGTGCCGTAATATGATTCATCATTCTTTCATTGAATAAGTATATTTTTTTGAATTTGTCATTTGTGCTTGTAATATGTGGTACTGACCTTGTTTCACTTGAAAGGTTTTTTATCCTTTGACTATGACAATGCTAGTAAGATTTATGCCTTTTGTAGTATTTTTACCCCATGATCATTTTTGCAAGATGTATGTCCTATGTGGAAAGAAATAAGGATTTAGTTATTACCTCCTAAACTAAAGCACTGTTTCTTTTATTAGGTGCCATGTAATGTCCTCTACAAATTGAGGACGAATGGGATGTAATATCCTATCCATCCCCATAGACTATAGTCCTCCATAAAGGGGAAAAAACCCCAAAATACCCATTATTAGGCAATTTTTGGGGAAATTGGGCTTATAAAAACCCAAATTTGGGGTGTTATCACCTAAATCCGCCTTAGGCTGAAAGAAGGCAAAATTCAGGGTAACCACAAACCATGCTCAGTCTGGTCGCTGGCCCTACCAGAACAGGAGAGGGCTCTCTCCGAGTCACACTCAGTGAATGGATGAACGAAAAGGACTGAGATGACTTTCAAACGAACTATTTATCTTAGGCTAGTAAGTGAAAATGAAAATAAGGAGTGATATTTTATGAATGACTGTGTTTCTGGGATGTTATGGGACCACTGGACCTCAATAAACAAAGAACTTAACACAAAACCACAGATTATTTGGTGAGGCAAGGTAGGAGGAAAGCATAGCAATTTAGTTTTAAGATATTGCGGAATGGAGAGATTGATTAAGAGGGTGAAAAGAGCATGGACAACATGAATCCTTTTCAATAGAAGAATGAACACTGTACATGAAATTTTCCCACAGGCAGAGCAATAAAATTGAATTCTACCTTAGCTAACTTAGAAACTTTCAATGGAAATGAATATGAAATGAGATATGAAACATAAAAAGATACATATGAAACATAAGAGACACATTTGATACACTCACAACCACATGAATCGCATGAAACAGAGCCACTTTCTTTCATTAATCCTCTATAAAACATATACAATGCAGAAACAGAGTTTCTTTCCCACAGTCTCCCAGAAGTTACAAGCCAACCAATCCTTTGCAAATGGTTTGAATACAATATATAGAATGTGCCATGAAGAGATATAACGCCCAAGGGTTGTGGAGTTACTCGAATCATTACAAACTGAAGGTGGAGAGACAAACAGTAGCTACAGGTGCAGCGCCACAAACATGACAAATGGCTTGGTGGCCCTTTGCCTTCCTTCGCCACTTGGATAACTGACCATCTGGAGTTAATATACTTATAAAACCACCTTAGGTTCCAAAACACTAAAGTGCATATGAGTGGGACCACTTACAAAAAGTTGGGAAGCAGAATTTCGCGAAATAGTGGCATTCTGGCCCTTTTTCCTATATGCGTCGTGCTCCTTTCCTGTATGCGTCGTGCCACTTTGAGGAACGTTTTAAGGCACTTTCCGAAGTTCCAAATGAGTGTAGGATAGCTCATTGGAAAGGTCTTTTAGTCTACTTTCTAACCCCACTGGAAGTTTTGAATTTGGAGCTCATCTGCCCCTCCAAAGCTTCATTCTCCCAAGACTACTTCCCGTGTATCAAAATAGGGGTAGTGAGGCCATTTTTGAGTGTATTTTGCCCTTTTGGTGGCCAAGATCTTCTCCAAATTTCTTGATCCTAGTACCAGTAATTTTGATTTTTCATGAAGAATCCAAAAACACAAACCATTTCTCATTTGGAGCTCCCAATCTTACGTGTCGCGCCGGTGGCGCGGTTCGTATAGAGAGAAAACCTGTTTTAGTGCCAAAAATTTGTTGTGCGACCAAAATTTTCCCAAATTCCTTGAAATTTGGGCTGGAGGTCCTCTATGAAGTGCCATGTTGTGCCAAGGAAGCTTTAGCCAAGATTCAAAGTTGATCTTGCTCTTTTTCCCTTTTCACTTCCTTTGTTGCTTCGCTCAATTTAGCCTTCAAGCTCCTTATTCGGGCCTTTGTGCTCATGTTTCGCGCCCTGTAATGACAAGCCATCCTCCTCAGTATGGCAATGTACTTGTTTTCCTTCTCCAGTTTTTTCTCCAAGTGTAGGTTGACCCGATCCAACCAAGACTCACGGTCATTGTTGATCTCTTGCTCCAAGGTAGTGAGCTCGATACCTCTCTGCTAGACAGCTTGTCGATTTTCACGAATGCTTTGCAGCTCCATGATCGTCTGTTGGTCCTAAATCTATTTGTTTCTCTACTCAAGATACTTGATGACCCATCTAGCCCTCTCAAAATTTAGTATCAAGTCTTTGATCTCCGTGTCCTACTCCTGAATGGTCATCCTAAGTTTGGCATTTTCTGCCTCTGTCTCTTCATCCAGAATGAGGATGACATCGGTCTCCTGTGCACCTGATGGCCCATCATCATGCATGGGCTCCTTTCTCTTGTCCAACATCTATGTTTTCGATGCTAGAAGTGAGGCCCCTTCCACCCCGGTTGGAGATAACACTTGCTTTGTTGCTGCAAATAAGTGCCTATTGCCTCTCTAATATGTAATGAAAACCAGCATGGTAGTGGTCTCATGATGCTCATGCTGATAAGAAGAACCACCCAACTCCTGCTCGGGCCCTGATAGTACCTGTGGTGTGCTGAAGAAGTCACGGGAGATGAAATCCTCCCAAGCAATGCCCCTGCAATCCCAACTGATGATCTACCAAAATCCAAATGAGAGCAAAGTGATAGACACTGTTAAGCTGTTGTTGAGGGGTCTTATGCAGCATGAAGGTGTTCATCCTCTCTATATTCTTGCATATGAAAAACGGGAGGTTCATCAACCTCACCCTAGTAAAGTGCATGAGTAGGTGGATATGATAGGCATACAGTCTAGAGAACCTCCCCTCACAGCTGAAGTATTTCATGATCAACCTCATGAGTGGAGCATACTCATTCTTCAAGTATCTGAAAGGAAATACTTTTGTGAGCTCATTCACGAATCTGGTTTTAATGTAAGGCTCATAGTGATGCCTTTCCACCCTCTTCTTCTTATGCCACTTCTCCCCAACATTTGGAATACCTGTTGCCAATGATATAGCTTCGGGTGTCAAGGTGAAAGTGACCTCGGCCAACGTAGACTGACCTCCATGTAGATGAAGCACAAATAACTGGGCCAACTCATGATGAACTCTGACATTTGTCACCCTTTGAAAAAATTCGAAGCATGATAAGTACTGGAAGGATGACATGGCAAGAGGCAATGCTTGTAGCTTGGTGAGGGTAGTGGTCTCATCCCTGACATGTCTGCCACTCTTGTGGTGTCTCTTGGGAGCCTGCTCTTCTAAAAATGAGTCACTCTGTGTCTCCCTCTCATACTCGGACGAACGTTGTGATGACATGACTGTAAGGTGAGCTATGGTTAGGCTGCCCCTTTGATGATGGTGTGAGGCTGGGTGCCTTTGTAGTATTTGTTACCGAAGGGAACAATGAAATAGGGATTATTAGGAAGGGAGTGATGAAATGGGAATAGGGGTTATACGGCTAAATTTGTTAGGGATGTGGGAGGAGTTTGGGATTTTTGATAGGGTAGGGTTTGGGGTTTCTATTGAACAATAGGAGGAGGGGAAAAGGAATATGAGTTTGGTAGTGTTAGGTCAATGATGATAGGAAAAATGGCATAGGGGAACAAAGGAAAAATATAAGGAAGGGAAAATGGGACCCTAGCATCAACAATACAATTGCACAACCCTAGCAAAATGGTCTCTTGGTGTCTTCATATGGTTGCTTTAAGAGTTTTGTTTCATCTCCATCATTGGGCATAAAACCACCATGTCTTTAACAAATTTGATGAACAAGTGGGTTAATAGAGCCTACCTTGCAAATTTATGTGCTTCCCAAAAAAATTTGAGTGAATTTGGCACGTTCTGGGCACTTTGGTTCTGTGCGTCGCGCCTCTGTCTGTGTGCGCCGTGCTCTAGTTTGTGTGCGCCGTGCTCCGGGTGTGTGCCATGCATGTTATAAATTTGAACTGGGGGTGGGGGCTGTGTGCGCCACGCCCTGTATGTGCACCGCGCCCTTAGATGTGTGTGTCGCGCCCTTAACCTCACTTCCAACCGACCTTTCGCTGCTTGTTTACTCCTCGACCTGTATGCACTGCGCGTAAAGCCCAGTGCACTGTGCCCTATGTATGTGCCGCGGGCATTACAATTTTGAACTGGGGGCGGGGGCTGTGTGCGCCGCGCCCTTGACTGTGTGCATCGCGCCCCTGACTGTGTGCGTCGCGCCCTGAAAACCGACTCCCACTTACTCCAAATGCTCACCAACACACTCCAATCTCTTTTCTATGTCTCCCACTGGTTTTGATTTGCACAATGCCTCCGATTATGGTGGAAAACTTGTATATAATGCTTTGGGAGAGATGAGTTTGATTTTTGCTTCTTCAAAAACCCATTTTCTAATGTTGTGTTTTGGCACTTTTTCATTGACTTTAGAATACACTGATTTTCACTTTCCCTTTGAAATTTTAGCTCAAATGACAAAATTTTCAGCACTCTTTACAGGGATTGCATGACAAGTTATTTGGCCATGGAAACCATGACTGCCTTTGAAAAATCAATTGGCGACTTTTTTGCAAATTTTTTCATAAATGACACTGTTTGAATTTTCTTCAAAACAAAGTTTTGAAGAAGAGTCGAAGTCTATCCACATGACGATGAAGCTTTCTGAACCATAACTGTGTAAGGGCCTCACTCTGGCCTACATGGCTCTGCTGGACATGTTCAAGTACCGAATTGATGAATTCCTAGACCTATACCTCGAAATGACCTTCATCCTTTAAAGGACCAGACCTTGACTGTCATGGATTTCGATGATGATTGATAAAAGACCTAAGCCAGCAGGAGCCAGACATGAGGGGGGCAGATGACTATAATGACTTTCTCCGTCAGATTATGGCATGCCCCTAGCGGAATGCAATTGGGAGAATGGAGCGGGACACCTAATCATGAAATGCATAAAGAGTTTTGATCTCTGACGGAGGACTTGACCAGACCGACTCTAACATTGGCTCCAATGGGGAATGGTAGCTCCTTGGAGGTGCCAAGAACAGCAGATCTCTGGAGGAGCTAGATGGTGTCTTCATCCATTGGGCTATGGAGTCATCATTTTGATAGATAATATCGGAATCTGACTCATTTACGAAGCTGAAACAACCAAAAACCTGACTCAAACTTGACATTAAAATGACTTAAAGACTAATTTGAACAACTCTAACGAAACTAAAATGAAATTGTATTTACAATGACAGTGGAAGAAGCATTTGATAACCTAGAAGTGATACCGCTTGAGCAGCCGACCATTGATCGGCCCTCCTGGACAATCCTCTCCATTTATTTCCTTAAGAAGAAAAGCATTCTGCCCCCGATATGTTGCAATCTTGAAAGGACCCTTCCAAAGGTTCTCGAACTTACTGTGCTTGCCTTTCTCCTCGTTTCTTGCATCCCACTTCAGCACTACATCATCCACCTGAAATTTATCCACCTTTGCCTTTCTATCATAAATTTTCTTGATTTTATCCTGCAATTTGGATGTGTTCTTGAAAACTACTTCTCTGGTCTGCTGTAAGTGGACCATTTGATTCAGCCTCCTTTGCATGGGATCTTCTTCGCTGCCGGCCTCCTGAAGAAGTTTGACAACCGGGGTAGTGAGAGAGGAAGGAAATAGTGTATCAACTCCATAAACTAGCTAAAATGGTGACGTACCTATGGACTTCTTCTGGCTTACCGGATCTACCCAAAGCACATTTACCAACCTTTTATGCCAGCTTTTCTTGTTCATTTCCAACAGCTTCTTGATTATGTTGACCAAAGATTTGTTTGAGGGTTCTGCTAATCCATTCCCTTGCGAATGATAGGTCGTTGAATGACCCAAAATAATTTGATTTATGACAAAATTCTACCATCCACTTTGATTTGAACGCTGTTGCGTTATTGGTGATTAGCTTGTTCGGGCAACCAAATCGAGACAAGATGTTATTTTCGAGGAATGAAATGATCACCACATCTATAGCTTGTCTGGTGGGGATCACCTCAATCCATTTTGTGAAGTAATCTATGGTTGTGAGGATCCATTTATAATGTCTGGAAGAAGCGGGATGAATTTCGCCAATGAAATCCAACCCCCATTGCTGAAAAGGGGCGCTCACCTCTATGGGCTTGAGTGGTAGAGGTTGTAACTTTCGCTTTCCTTCAAAAATTTGACACTTATGACAGTGCTTAACCATCTCATATACATCAGCAAACAATGTCGGCCAATAGTACCCTGCTCTCAGAATTTTGTTTGTTGTTGACTTCCGAAAGAGGTGACCTCCATAGTCTCCTTGGTGGCAGTCCTCCATGACTTGCTTTGCTTCCTCTTCCACCAAACAATTTAACAAAACTCCATCGGGATCTTTCCAATGCAGTGCTGAATTAAGAATGCAGAACTTGGTAGCCTTCAACTTAAGTGTTCTTGCTTTGTTTCTAATCATGCCGGGTGGAGGTGACAAATTTTTGAGCACATATATGATATCAGAATACCATGGAGAAAGAGCAAACATTTCAGATATCTGAGTTTGCGGTTCTTCATCGTTTTCATCAGACAAAGTAGCAATCAGATTTATGTCCAAAGCATGCAAGTTTGATTCAGCCATTAGCTTCGCCAATCCCTTTCCTTTCACCAGTTTTGTGGGCTTTATTTCTA
>APFE031175085.1:0-37644 GCA_000404065.3 Pinus taeda
GCACCTAAAAATGAGGTATTGCTTTGTCTCTAGCACCTGAAGGTGATACACCTGGCAGATCCTATCAGATCTTGGTATATGGTGGTCAGCCTTCGCTTGGAGTTGATGAGAACCAACTTGAAGCTAGCCCAAAGGGATCCTGAGTGAGTACATCCAATGTTTGCACGTGTATGGGGGGTAGACGATGATGTCATCTTGTAACTCTAGGAAATGCTCAAGGTAGAAGGACATCTTCGGGCCCACGCCCATCCAGGGGGGGGAGTCCACATGACCTAGATGTACAATTTGTGGATATCCTCTCTAATGGACTGATTTGGTACTTGTTTGGGGCACACAAGATGGCTAAGGCAACAAGAGAGAATCTGAAGGGGGGAAGATGCTATGGGTAGATGGCCAATGTCTGGAGAAGTCGAGAAACATTGAGAACCAACCTCGTGTCCAGCCTAAGGGATGAGTCGAAGCGAGGGCCACCAAGGAACAAAGTACAAGGTAGCAGTACTGGTCTCTCTCAACAACTGAATCTCTGAAAGATTTGACTTTCTGGAGGAAAGAAACCAAGAAAAAGATGACATCAAGGCGGAAGGGATGGGCACCAAACTCTACCGAAATAATGGGCTATAGGACTATGTGTTTTCATCAGATGATATGCCTAAGAAGCAAGGTTTGGACTCTCTCCTTATGGGCCTAATCTGTCTATACCAAGCTTGGCCCCCAGATCTCGGAGCCATAGAGGATTGTGGGTCCAGTAATAGCGTCCATGATGTAGAGTTTGGATTAGGTGTCTTAAAACTGACTCTTGAAGCATTGTCTCTCGAAGAGAAAAAATTATTATGAAAATAAATTCAAAGGAGATTTTCCATCATCGAGATCTAGCCTCTTAATGATACAATACAAATGGATATTGATTGGTGTTTCTTGTCAAATGTAAAATGGTAGAAATTGTTGCCATTGTGGATGTGGATTGCATTTAACCAGGAAAAGTAAAATTATATGCCTAACATCTCTGTAGCCAATGTGATTCACGATCCCTCACCTACACCTTTTAGTACAAATTTTGTGGGCATGTTTTGTGGTAGGATAAAACAATTGAGCATGTCATTTGGAGATGATCGTCTACCAAGAATTTTTTGGCATGGTTTCGGGGAAAATTTAAGTATTTTTTTAATCTGCTTTCTTGGAAAGGTCCTCTTACCCATGTATATGTGAAATTTCCTTAATTGCAACAATTGGATTTAATCTTCTATCTACTAGAGGTTATTTGTCTTCAAAAATTTAACTATAGAAAATAATGATTAAATCACTACTACAATTTTCATAAATAATAACAAGAACTGAGAAATGATGCACACATACAAAATAATTGACACCGATATTTTTGGACAATCTGTCCCTAGAAAACCCAGTTCTGCAGATGAGGGTTTTATTATTAATTCTTAAGCAAAATTGAGAAATACAATCAGCTTGCCTCTCATTGGAAAAGCTCCAACATACAATACCTCCACTGGCAAAATCAATCTGGAAACCCAAGTTTCCTTTTGCAAAAACAAATCAGCCTCCAAAGTGCAATTCACACTCCCTGCCTGCTACACGCACTAGCTATTTTGGAAATGCATATGACCCTATCTGGAACTTGCACTGCTTCTAGAAATTAGTTCCAGCAATGATCTTTACCTCCTGCAATTCACTTGAGCAATTTGCACCTCCTCTGACACCTATCTTCGACAACCAGGAAAACTTCCCTCAGGAAACTATCCCTAACCCTCACTGCAAGAAATCTCCTAGATCGATTCTCTAGCAACTATTGCAGTGCCCCCTCTTAGAAATCTGATCTCTTGATCTCTCTCCGATGTATTTTCCAAATGCCCATCAAAGTCCTTCTTATAATCCTCTAGTTGAGTAATCAACGGCCCAGATTAGATTCTAATCAACGGCTCAGATTATTTGGACTCAATCTCTGCCTTCTTCTAGAAGTTTCACCCTCAGTTTGATTAATACCCTTTAATTATTTTAATTTCCTAAGTTTAAATTAGGCATCCATTAAAAATAATTAATTATTTTAATAAAAATGTCTTCGGGTGGAATTTCCCGAAACGATTTCTTTGTATTGTGGAATAGATGTTTCCTACTCTCCATGCAAATTTTTAGGCTTAGAGCACATTCGATGCTACCATAAATCAACAACTCACAGCCAGAGCATTAGAGGGATTAGTTCCATATGGTTCCCAAGAAGGGTGCACACCCCCCCGGACGAACTCCTCCCTAGACCCAGCAGAACAACGATAGACTTATCCAAAGCTTCTTTCCTTTTCCCTCGAATGCTAGGAGTATCCATCACTCCTACATCCCCCCAAGATCATGTAGCCAAACACCTTGTTGGAGCCAGAGAACTCCGATAAAGAGTCAATGTCACTATCGCTCCCCCCATCGTTAGCTATTTGACTTGGGCATTCTTGACATCATCGACCTCTAGCCCTGTGCGAAAATTTTGAAAACCGGAACCTATTGCAGGAACTAGAAATTATTCTCCTATTTGTTATTTTAATTTAACAATTTATTTATTGTTTGCTACAACAAATACTGAATAACTCACACTACAACCTATACAAATAAAATTGTGGAAGAATAAACGTTGGAAGAAATGCTAGCACACACACATAAAAATAACACGGTTATTTTTGGACAAAAGTCCCTAGAAAAGCCCAACTTGGGAAAATCGGTGTAGCAGCTAAGGGTTTTAATATTAAGCAGTAGTGAAATATTTTGAGTACAACTGGATGCCGAAATTGGCAATCCTACAGAGAAAAACTGGCAAGAAAAATAAGTGAGGAAATTGCCTCACTCCACAGGCAAATTTGGGCTCTGACCTCAGCTCAAATTGAGTCATCCAAACTAGCTCTATGCGGCTAGTACGTCACCCTAACGCAGTGACTTCTACATTCAGTTTGAACTAGCTACTCCTCAAGCCGTTTGGTCTGTTGCTGTCTAGGAAAATGTCTCTCCTGCCCTTTGGAACCTTTGTCTAGCTTCTGGCACTGAAACTTGACTTTCCCCAACAGATACGAAATTACCTCTAAAGGCTACTGCATTGCTCTGCGTCAGCGTCACTGTGGCTCACTTGCCTCTCTGCAAATGCACTCACCGAATCTGGAATCCTTCCTCCAACTTTACTGTCTCTGCCCCTCTCACTGCTTCGATCTCACTAGCTCTCTCTTTGAAAAATCGATCTGCTTATGAAATCAAACTGTTCAAGTTTCTTCTCCAAGTGCCCATCGACTTCTTATAATCATCTGTTGGGACTCCAATGGCCAAGATTAAATCTTAATCGATGGCTAGGATTAACTTGAAGTCGATCCATGTGAGTTTCTAGATCATTCAGGTCTTGACTTAATTAATATTGATTAATTAACCATATTCCCTAAGTTTAGACTTAGGAAATATTTAAAAATTGGCTAATAGTCTAATTAAGTCATTTTTAGGTGGAATTTCCAGAAACGATTTCTGGGTTTTGGAGATCTCCTGTATTCTAGCCTCTCCACAAAATTTCGTGGCTAGAACACATACAAAAACTAACACTATATCTTAGTGAGGAATGTGTTCTAGTGCTCTACTGCACATCTTGTAGCAGCACCCTGTCTTTGCATCATCTCCTGTCACACTGTTGATGTCTGGTTGTTGTTGCCCACCAACTACTGCGCAACTCTGATATACGTTGCGTCTGTGCTACTGTTGACCTTGATGAACTACTGCCAACACTGCATCTGCACTGCAACTCCCTCTCATCTGTTGTTGTTGCAACTGCAACAACTGCAACTGAAAAGAATCCTAAATACTAAATCAACTGTGATCAGTATGATGCATCTGTCTCCCAAGTCCTGACTGCTACTAAATACTGCACTGTCTACAGAAGACTCTACGCTACTGCTGACTCCGCATTGTGCCAACTGCAATGCTGCCAACTCTGCACTACGCTCCTTAGCTTCTGACTGTTGCTAGACTGCAACTGTCACTTGGCCTCTAACTGCATCTACTGCCACTGATCCATCCTGCTATTGAATATTGTGGGCCCCCATGAAAGGTATTGATCCAGGAGGTCAACTTCCCAAGGATCCTACCCATCTGTAGCACTCTGGGGCTACAAAACCAAGTCTCCCCACCTCACTCCTGGAGGTATATCAGTGAACATAGCAAAGTCTTCCTCCATCTTACTACACTCCCCAGCATTTGACTGCTGCTAGACTGCAATTGTCACTTGGCCTCTAACTGGATCTACTACCACTGATCCATCCTGCTACTGAATACTATGGGCCCCTGTGACAAGGTATTGATCCAGGAGGTGGACTTCTCAAGGATCCTGCCCATCTGTACCACTCTGGGGCTACAAAACCAAGTCTCCCCACCTCACTCCTAGAGGTCTATCAGCAAACATAACGAAGTCTTCCTCCATCTTAGAGGATAGCCTATCGATCTCTACAGAAGTTGCTTGTTGGTCTTGCTTCTCCTCCTTGTCCTTCTTTCTAAGAGGACACTAGGTACTGTAGTGACCAAGCTCACCACATCTAAAGCATTTGCCCTCAAACAGGTCCTTCTTCTTCTTTCTTTGCTTCCCTTGTCCTTGACTAGGACCCTTAGATGCAAGGGCCACATTCTCCTCCTCCTTCACCTGCTTCGATCCGCTGCTGCCACTGATGGAGCTCTTCAATAGAGCTCGTCTCAACTCTTCATGTTGCAAATCGGCCCACATCTTGTCCCACCTTGGCAAGGTATCTCTACCCAATATACTTTGGATGAATACCTGCCACTCCTTTGAAACAACACTGTTTAGTGCCAACCACACTAGCTCTGTGGGTTAAGGCGCTGCCACAACAGCTAACAACTGGTCTTGGACCTCCTGAATCCTGGTGAGGAAGGAGTATATGCCTTCCCTTCTACATCTGGATGAGCCTTAGCTTCTCCTCGAAGTACATCTTCCGCTGCTCGGAAGTTCCCCAGTACAGGGTGGAAAGTGTATCCCACATCTCTTTGGTTGTTCCCTTGGCCGCTATATGTGATACAACATGATCCCGGACACCATCTAGGATCAATCTCTTTGCTCGCGTCATCTCCTTTTTGTACTCCTTCAGTTGATCTATATCCTGGGGTACTACTACCACTGCATCAATATAAAGTTTTAGGCCATATTCATCTAGAAGGAAGGACATCCTTGCCTTCCAGATGACATAGTTGGAAGCTCCATCCACCATGTCCTGATCTCGAAGCCATCTCAACAAATGTCGAAAATCTCCTCTTCCCTTCTGCTCAGTTGTTGTTCAACTATTCGCACTTCCTTCTGGAATGAGAAAATCTGCCCACAACAACTGCTAATCTACAAGGAAAATCGAACTTCTTGAGATTAGAAGTTCCCTGAGGAAAATTTTCCCTCAGTGTGTGCTCTTCTTCCTTCCACCCGACGCTAGCTCTTCTCTAGCAAACTACTGCAAAACTACTGCATCTAGCTAGAGATCTGCTCTACGAAAATACTGGGTTGCTCCCTCTGCCTCTAGAATCACTCGATTTGGAGAGACGAGTTTTTTGTCCCTCACTCAGAAAAATCAAATCTCCTCAAGTAACTCAGCCTCTCGGCAAAGTGACTGCGCTGCCTCTGGAGTTTCGATTTGTTGCTCACACTAACCAGTGAAACTCCTTCTGTCTTCACTATTAAGCACTCCAGTTGATCAACTGCGCTCTGATACCATATGAAAATTCCGAAAACCAGAACCTATCGCAGCAACTGGAAATTATTCTCCTAATTGTTATTTTAATTTAACAATTTATTTATTGTTTGCTACAGCAAATATTGAATAACGCACATTGCAACCTACACAAATAAAACTGCGAAAGAATAAATGTTGGAAGAAATGCTAGCACACACATAAAAATAACACAGTTATTTTTGGACAAAAGTCCCTAAAAAAACCCAACTTGGGAAAACCAGTGCAGCAGCTGAAGGTTTTAATATTAAGCAGCAGTGAAATATTTTGAGTACAACTAGATGGCGAAATTCGAGCTCTGACCTCAACTCAAATTAAGTCGTCCAAACTGGCTCTGCGCAGCTACTGTGTCACCCTAGCGCTGTCACTTCTGCACTCAGTTCGAACCAGCTACTCCTCAAGCCATCTGGTCTGCTGCTATCTGTGAAAATGTCTCTCCTGCCCTTCGAAACCTCTGCCCAACTTCTAGCATTGAAACTCGGCTTTCCCCAGCAGATACGGAATTGCCTCTAGAGGCTACTGTGTTGCTCTACGTCAGTCTCACTGTGGCTCACTTGCCTCTCTACAAATGCACTCACCGGATCTGGAATCCTTCCTCCAGCTTCACTGTCTCTGCCGCTCTCTCACTGCTTCGATCTCACTAGTTATCTCTCCGACAACTCACTGTTGATACTCTGAAAATCGATCTGCTTATGAAATCAAACTGCTCAAGTGTCTTCTCCAAGTGCCCATCAACTTCTTCTTATAATCCTCTATTGAGACTCCAACGGCCAAGATTAAATCTTAATCGATGGCTAGGATAAAATTGAAGTCGATCCGTGTGAGTTTCTAAATCATTCATGCCTTGACTTAATTAATACTGATTAATTAACCATATTCCCTAAGTTCAGACTTAGGAAATATTTAAAAACTGGCTAATAATATAATTAAGTCATTTCTAGGCGGAATTTTCAGAAACGATTTCTAGGTTTTGGATATCTCCTGTATTCTAGCCTCTCTACAAAATTTCGTGTCTAGAACACATCCGATAATACAAAAACTAACACCCTGGACTTATTCACTTAGTCTTCTACATCACCAAGGACCTTTGATCCAATTATATACATGTTTTTGAGGTTGTCCTATTATTGTGTCATTTACTTCATAAAATCCTACATTTCGCTTCGGTATTTTCAAGGAGTTGCGTTTGCACTCCCACATTGTATTCATATTGGATGTATGCTTCAGTCCCATTGACCTACTTTTGTTGTCATTCGTTGGACATTAAGAAAATTATCTTATTTTATAGAACATTATTTTCAGATAAGTATAAACTTACTAAATTAGTCGATTCATTACAACGTGGGTGGATGGTAATAATGCCATGTAATCATTTGTCATCTCATGACATATGATAAAGCAGATGTACCAGTGACCTCGCCATATGATTTTGCGGAACCAGATAATCACTATCAACATTTGAATAACATTTTAACAAAATTGATTAACCAGCACCAGAAAAAGCAGCCCACAACTATAACTGATCTAAATCGCATTGGAATTTCCAAAAACTGAATAGCTGGCATGTTACAGACTTATTCCAAAGTTACAAGAAAATCTAAGAAACCTCTCTCACAAAATCATATTCCCTCCGAATCATTAGGGCATTTGTGCAACAACTTCTGAAGTATTCAAAATCCTGAACCATTTTAGAAACCATCAAAATCATCTTGATAAACCTTGAATGTGACATAGAAGCCCTCAAATTTGTACCAGATTCTGTCCCAACCATCTCAAACCATGAAACCCTTATCATAGACTTTACACAGACATAATTGGTAACACCAGAGTTATCATGATTTCATCTCAACCTGTTGTTCTTTTCTTACAAGCATTATGTTTCTGCAATTTATAAAAAGATCTTTACTAATAAAAGAGATCTATTAAGAGAAGAAATTTATTGAATTAAACAACTGTTTTTAAGGAACATGAAAGACTAGATGTAATTATGGGGCATAGGAGTCTATATGAACTGTAGCAACAGAGATTAAATGTGGTGGAAATGACTGGGTTTTCACTTGTTTGTCAGGCTTTCGCCGGATCACAAGTCATGCAGAGTATTATCTTATTGAGCACTGGGACACATCAAGGTGGAGGTTATATGGCTACACGTGGAGTCTTTCTGGCCATGTACATAGGGCTTACAGTTATATGGGCATTTCTAAACACATTTTCTTTGAATGTGATTGCTTTCCTCGATATCATCTCAATGTGGTGGCAGGTATTGGATCATTTTCATTGGTATCTTATTGATAAATTGAGTGACAATGATAAGATTCTCACGTAAAGTTTATTTGAAACGTTGATGTTAGATAAGGTTTCTCGAGTCTTTGTTTGTTTGAAAAACTTAACTGAAGTAACTATGAAATTTGCTTCTCCATTATGTAGTAAGTTTGTTTTTTTCTTCCCAACTTGATGATTGTAGTGATTTTCATGGATTTAAAAGTCTGGACAATTTGACAAATTGTTTTTGATGTTCGGATTGATGGACATGCCTTGATTTTCTATCGATAAAACATAAAAAATATTTTGCCAAAGCAACCATTCCATGCTTTGGATAAACCATGTTCCATCAGACGTGTCTGCTCTTCCAGTTGTATGGCATTGCTTTATGCAAACATCGATTCCTCAAATATGCATTTTCATATTCCTTCTGGTATTGATTGGCATGTAGGTCATTGGAGGAGCAGTTCTTGTTGTGATTCTTCCATTAGTTGCAAACAGTAATCAATCTGCATCATATGTATTCTCACACTTTGAGACATCTCCTGGTTCGCCCGGAATACATAGCAAGGCATATGCTATAATTCTTTCTTTCATTGTCAGTCAGTATTCTCTATATGGTTATGACGTTGCAGCACATCTGACAGAAGAAACAAAAGGTGCAGAAATCAATGGTCCAATTGCCATACTCTTGAGTCTAGGAATTATATCAGTTTTTGGATGGGCCGTCATTTTAGCTCTTACTTTTAGCATTCAGGTAAATGTGGTTATAGGACATTAGACAATGGTACATTCCAAGTTATTAGTAAATTCCAAGATTCTCATCTCAATATATTGTACATTATTTTATGATATTTTTACAATATTTGACAAGTTGGCAAACGTTCCAATCTTAGGTTTGAGTATTTGGTCTTCTTACTCGTAACAGGACTTCACACACCTATATGATCCACAAAATGAAACAGCTGGCAGCTTTGTACCCGCACAGATTCTATATGATGCGTTTCATGGGCGGTATCAAAGTTCCAGCGGTGCAATAGTTCTGCTCTTTGTTATTTGGGGTTCTTTCTTCTTTGCTGGCCTTTCAGTCACAACAAGTGCTGCACGAGTGGTATATAACTTATCTTCAATAGTAACTTTCTTTCTGTTAGGAAAATGATTTGTTTTTGCTTAAGATACATATCCCTAACTTAATACTGTTAGGTTTGGGAATCATTCCATAGGTTTGTATTGCATGTGCACCCCGTTCCTGATAGTATTATTTTTTATAGAATTTATGACTCACAAAGAGGATTTTGCATCCTTTTTCTTGTGGTGCCTATCCTTGGGGAACTGAAAATTGTGAGGAGCATAAAATAAAAAATGTCTAGAATACCTGACTAGCAATGATTGCAGATTTATGCTTTTTCTCGAGATGGAGGCATTCCCTTTGCAAGGATTTGGCGTAAAGTACATCCAAAGTACCAGGTTCCTGCAAATGCTGTATGGTTGTGTGCAATTTTATGCATACTGCTAGGCCTTCCCATCTTGAAGATAGACACGTTATTCACAGCTATCACTTCAATCAGTACCATAGGCTGGGTTGGTGGGTATGCTGTTCCTATATTTGCCAGAATGATTATGCCAAAGGAGAATTTTAAGCCGGGGCCTTTCTACCTAGGGCGTGCTAGCCGCCCTATATGTCTGATAGCATTCTTGTGGATATGTTACACCTGTTCAGCGTTCCTGTTGCCAACAACATATCCACTTACATGGAAAACATTTAACTATGCACCTATTGCAATAGGTGCGGCATTGGGAATGATAACGCTTTGGTGGCTGGTAGATGCAAGAAAGTGGTTCAAAGGTCCTGTAAGGAACATTGTGATACAACAAGACAAAGTTTAGCAAAAGCTAAGGCTAATATAATGTATTGCTTTCAAAGCTAATTTAACTCGAGCAATTTATTGTTTTCGTTTTTTTGCATTTCAAAAGCCTGTGATCATGTGATTATCTTAACACTAGCCATAAGGCTCTTCATATGGTCTTGTATTCATATTTTGTTCATCAGTAATATTCCAAACATTCAGTTCAAGCTTTTGCTAGTGGCAGAAGATGTTTCAGCTCAACCTATGCCTGTCTGGAAGAATTCTAGGAGTTATTATGGTTCCAAGCTTGTCGATATTGGATGATTTATTCTATCCTGTCATTGTATTTATCAGTTTATGTTCATAAAGCTCCATTCTTGTGTATTATTCCCTCGTTGTGACAGAGATTCCGGACCGCCTGTAGAAAAGTTATTATCATGACAAAATCTGTTGCAGAATCTGAAAAGTCTGAATTTATTTTAAAAGAAAGCAGCTGCACGCATCATTGTCGTTGCTCGAGATTGATTCAATTCTGAAGGCAATTCTCAAGAGGGCAAGGCGCCGTAATAGACATAGCCTCTATTTATATAATTGCAGGATATGCAGTTTCCCCGAAATGCAAATCACTTCTTTACTAGTAACCTCCTCTTGTAGAACGTTTTAATATTTAATGGCTTCAATGATGCTATCATCCTAAGTTCTAACATAATGATGACGTCAGCTTGCTGACTCATTAGTACTGTTGACTCAGCATCACACACGGCAACTTATGCCACTTAAATCTACATAAAAAATAATCATCGCACTCAGCAGCAGTGCCCTCCTCCCCCACACGAAACCAACAATCATTATTTTGATTCTTTTATAGCTATACACTCTAATCTTCTCAATTTTTTTCTGTAAAATGACCTGTCGTACTTAGATCTAAATACAAAATAATCATCAGATTCAGCGGCAATGCGGCCCTCCCACACACAAAACCAATAATGACTATTTTGATTCTTTCACAGCTATACACTCTAAACTTCTCATTTTTTTCTGGAAAAAGACCTATGGTATATATAAGAATAGTTATCCTCAGTATTATAATAGAAGATGAAGTGGCGGTGTATTTTAAAGTTTAATGTGCTCTTTCCTCGCGTGAAAAAATGGGTTGTTTGTAAGTTCAATGCTACTCTGGTTGTCACAAATATAAAGTTGTAGCCTCTTTCCAGGGGTCTTTTAACCAAATAGCGTTTTTTCTGTGACAAATACGTCTTTATTACATATAGGATTTACATAGCAGCTGAAAATGGGAAAATCATAATGAAAAACTAAGGGTATTGCACTGATAAATCATATCCTTTTTCTAAGAGCAACTAAGGCAGCAAGAAATTCAGAATAAGCTACAGCACTAAATTCTTTGACATCTTTAAAAATATAAAGTTGTAGCCTCCTTCCAAGGGTTTAACTAAATAGAAATTTTTTTTCTAGAATAAAATACGTCTTTATTACAGAGAAATTTTACATAGCATCTGAAAGGGGAAAACTAAAAAGAAAAACTGAAGGGTATTGCAATGTAATATCATACCCTTTTTCTAAGAGCAGCTAAGGCAGCAAGAACTAAATTCTTTGGCATATTTAGTAAGAGGCAGTTTTTCGCTTGTTAATTGGGCTTATCTCAGGTAGTTGGGAAGAATGATTGTTATCTTCTCCACTCAAGTTCAACTTCTATAAGGGACAGGATGAACTTTGCATAGTGGCTTCAACCCTTATTGTTGAGTCTGAATAGTCCCTCAAAAACCAAAACCAAAACATGCATAATTCCTCTTATGCGATAAAAGATATTCTGATAGAGAAAAACAAAAGAAGAGGAGGAAATCTTTAGCAAGTTAAGAGTGACCCAAGAAAAATTTGACAAACTGACCTCATAATGCCAAGAGTGATGAAAGAAATTGATGAACTGACCTCATAAAAAAAACATACTTGCATTGCAGCTTCCAGACAGTAAACAGAGCTGAAATCTGAATGCAGTCCCCAAACTCCTAGGATGTCAGACAAGCCATGGACCTCGAGTCCCCAAGGAGCACGGAATGCCAATGAAGTTTGTCAATGAAGCAGAATCAAATGATGGTCTACCTCCAGCATGATTTCGCAAAGCTCCAGTCCCATAAAAGATGCTTCAAGGTCTTTGATTCTCACAACCTGCTTTTGGAAAAGCGAGCTTTGGAAGGCAGCCCTTGATAAACAACTAACCACGCAAAGATCCAAAAATTTTGTAGCTCAAACAGAGAGACCATAGAATTTATAATCCGCAGATCCAAAACGTCAGTCAGAAGAAACCCATCTAACATTGAGGGCATGAGATAAAGGGTGTTTCTGATGAAGAGAGTAGAGCTTCCCAGAGTCGTAATGTTGAAGAGGTTTCCCAATCTTTTCAAAATGGCCCATGCATGTCCATATTTAACTTGAATAGATCTTCAACTGAGAGCAGACTAGTGATCTTTGGCAACCGACCTATCCAATGAAAGGAAAGAGTTCTGGAAGGACTGGAAGCATTGGAGAGTGGTTGATTTCTTCTTGCTATAGTATAAAAGCATCTTGATCCAAGTCGGAAAATAAAACGTGTATCGCAGACTTCCTTTGATCTAACTCCTCAAACCTTCAACGATCATCTTGCTTCTTTCATTCCTGTGCACACTAAACTTTTAAAATATTCTTTAGAAAGACCTTTGTTTAATATATCCTCACGATCATCCCCTGTATTGCATTAAAAACCCAACTTCTCTACGCTGAATCTTCCTCTCCTCAATGAATTGGTAGTATACGTCAATGCATTTTGTCCTTGCATGAAAGAATGGGTTCTTTGAAAGCTCAATGCTACTTCTAAGGTTGTCACAAAGACAATTTTGGGCTTCTTTTGATGTTTCTCATGTCTTCCTCGAGGTTTTTTACCAAATAGTTTCACATACTGTAGTTATGGTAGCTTCAGACTCTGTTTCACTGGACAACAAATTAATAGTTACTTGCTTATCATGAAAACATCCTGATCCAAGTCAGAAAATAAAACAAGCAGATGATTTCCTTTGGTTTACATCTCCTGTCCAATCCAAACAAAAAATCCTCTTAAGATTACCACGATTAGTTTTTTGGTACTCAATATCCTCTTAAGATTACCACGATTAGTTCTTTGATACTCAATATCATAAAGCAATGTACCAATAATATTCCTTGCGCTGCCTTCCAGTGTGTTATCTTTGGACCTGCCATAAAAGAGCTAACCTCGCTGATTAAATAACTAATACTTGGCCTTCTTGTGGTTCAATGAATCAAATTACCCATTAGTTGTCTATAAAAAATTAAAATAGGCATTCGTTCTCCCAGATTTATCATTTCTGTATAGTTTTTTGTCATGTTCAAGTTTGCATCAAGTATCTTCCACTGCCTTCCGTTGTTCATTTGTGCTTTGGGACATAAAAACGTTATCTATTTGACTTTATACTTTGATGCCCAATCTGAGCTTATGTCCATTGCAGATTCTAGAATCCAATAGGCATGGAGAAAAGTCAACAGTTTGCTTTATTACCTTCAAATACATAGGATGCACAGAAGCTGCAATTGATGTTAGGATTAGACACAATACCAAAGAAATAATGATAATTGTTGCCTCAAAATCTAGCAAGTTTTGTGAGAGGGTTTACAAGACAAAAACTAGACCAAGGGACAACAATGAGGTGGAGGCCCACTATCACCATAGCACTCCACATTCTACTCTTTAGTGTGAAAATTTCAAAACTGAAATCCTATTGCAGCCACTGGTATTAATTCTTCTAAGTGGTAAATTAATTATTCAATTTATTGCTACGGCAACATCGAATTAAACACACTGCAACCTTCACAAATAAAATTATGTGGAAAATAAATAGTGCTAGAATCTGAGAAAATACTAGCACACACATAAAAATGACACCGTTATTTTTGGACAAATGTCCCGGGAAAAACCCAACTTGGGAAAACTGGTGCGGCAGATGATAGTGGGTGATTTCAATGCTAGGACTGCAAGTGAGCAAGCTAGCATTCTTTGTTGTAAAGATGATTGTGACCCTTTTTGGCTTACCGAAGAAAGTAATTATCGGTGGGAAATAATTTCAGAGGACAAGGGCTACAATCTCTTTGGTGAACAATTGCTTACTCTATGTGGGGCCTTTGATTTAGTCATTTGTAATGGCTTGACTAGATGGGCAAACTCTGGTAATTTCATTTGTAGTACTTACAATGGAGCAAGTGTGATAGATTATGTAATTTGCTCACATGGTTTGTGTGAGAAAATGGAAGAAGTTTTGATTGGAGATCAGTTGTGGGACTTGAAATCAGACCACAAGCCAATTTATCTATGTTTCTCTTGGATTGGAAAGAAACAGTTAGAGTCAAAAATTCAGCATGTCCAACAAAATCTCCCAGAGGGCAGAATTCTTTTGACCCCCGAAAATTGTAATACCTTCAAAATGACACTAGAGAGGCTCTTCGGGAAGGAGAAAATTACAATTCACAACACTCATAGTCATGAATTAACACACTTAATTCAATGTGCACTTGCAAAGTGCAAAAGAGCAAAAATTAAGAAGTCTGAAACAAATTGCTTTCCGGTTAATGCTTGGTTTGACGAGGAATGCAAAAAGGCAAGGAGAATGTGGAAAGAGTCAAACAAGGATAACATAAAGCTCAAAACTTACAAGCAATTATTAAGCAAGAAAAAGGTCGATTTCATGGCTTTAAGGAGGGAAGAACTAATATTCCTTGGGAAAAATAATCCCAAATTATTTTGGAAGAAACTCCAACTAAAAAAGATGCAAATTGGAAATAATATTACAACTTCTAAATGGTTTGACTATGCAAGACAACTCTATGAGCAGGTTCCCAAGGTTGATCCTCCTCCCTTGGTCAACACTGATATTGAACTCTTCACAGTACAAGAGGTAGAGATGGGTATCAAGAAGTTGGGTGTTGGAAAAGCAAAACACTTAGCTGAACTCCAAGCAGAATATCTAAAGTGGGGCTCAAAAATTTTTGCATCTCACATTACAAAAATCTTCAACAACATCATACAACAAGGGCTCCCCACAGATTGGACAACTAGTCTGGCAATACCTCTTTCTTTTCAAGAGCGGTGACGTCAATATCTCCTCCAATTATAGACCATCATGATAAAACCCTTTGTTTGCAAAGCTATTTGGAAGCATGCTAGAAAACAAATTAGCAAGTGGGCAGAAGAAAGAGATAAGCGTGCTAAAGGGCAAGCAGGTTTTAGACCTAAACATTCCACAGTTGATCATTGTATAACTTTAAGGCACATCATCGAAAAAATGTGGGAGAAAAAGAAAGAAGTCTTCTGTTGCTTTGTTGATTTCAGAAAAGCATTTGACTCGATTCCTAGGGATAAGCTTTGGCACAGAATGGAGGAACTTGGGGTTCCTAAACATTTGAGAACAGTGGTGCATAGGTTGTATGAGGAGGTGAGAGTCAAAATTAGAATTTTAGCAGGCATTTCTGAAAGTTTTAGAAGCGATATCAAGGTCAAGCAAGGTTGCCCACTGTCTCCTACCCTTTTTGGTTTATATATCGACAAGCTTGAGGAGTGGTTAAATTCACAAGGGGGTAATGGTATCTATTTGGGTAAGTTTGTTATAAGGCTTCTTTTGTAGCAGATGACCTTATTCTTATTGCTAAATCGGTTCTTGGTTTGCAAGAGCACTTACTATCCCTTGAGCATTTTTGTACAACTGTGGGGATGCAAGTTAATATCAGCAAAACGAAAGTAGTAGTCTTCTCTAAGAAAAGAAAACATAACCAGCATAAGTTTTACTTTGAAGGCAACATTCTGGAAGAAGTTGCAGACTACAAATACCTCGGAATTGACTTCAACAAAAATCTACATTGGCATGGGTGTAGAAAGAAAAGAACTTTGGCGGCTTGGAAAGCATATTATGCTTTTAAAAATAGGTGTAGAAAGGCAGAGTTATGGGACTGGAATGCCACGCAAACTTTTTTTGGGCTTCTAATGATTCCAGTAATTCTATATGGTTGTGAACTATGGGCCAGCAGTACATCCGACATGCAGTGGACAGAAATTGAGAAAATTCAGAAGTGTTTGATTACAAACAAATTTAATATTAAAAGTGCAGTTCCTTATGATATCTTCCTAAGTGAAACAGGGATTGCTCCGATTGAAGCAATTGCTATGGTGCGAGTCATAAGGTATTTAAAAAAAATTGAGCAAATGGAGGAGGGTAGATGGCCTAAGGTTGTCTTAAATGATAGATTGTGCAAGAGCAAAAAAACTTGGATGCAACAAAATAACAAATGGTTTGGTAAATGGGGTATTTGCTTGAACGTGTGTCCCATAAACAACAAAGAAATAAAATCTTTTGTTATGGAAAAGTTCCACAAGCATATTTGGGACAAGGAGCTAGGAAGAAAGAAAAATTACTATATTGAAGTGTTTAATCCCACTCATAATCATCAACCAAAAGCATACATAGAGGCCAATATCTCTTGGAGAGCCAAAATTCTTATTGCTCGGTTAAGGACTAATTCTCATCAACTACGTTGTGAAACAGGGTGCTAGAAGAGGCCAAAGGAAATGTGGGAGGAAAGAGTATGCATTTTTTGTTCTTCTGGAAAAGTGGAAACAGAAAAACGTTTCATTTTAGAATGTGAAGATTTCAAAGACAACGGGGAAAGTTATGCAGATACGCTGGCAGCTAGCTCTTGGGATAATCTATTTAGCGAGAGGTTGGTGGAGAAGCTGGGAGCATTTATTTTGAAGCTTCACAGAAAAAGCGTTGAATACATCAAGCAGATGAAGAAGCAAGTTGTCCCATAGGCTATTTTTAGCCTCGTGGACGTAAAAAATAATTTCTTTCTTTCTTTCTTTCTTATGCAGCAAAGAAATCTGAGTACAATCTATGGATTCCCAACTAGGAATCCAAACAACAAGAAAATTTGGCCAAAATTATGTAAGGAAATTACCCTTATTCCACAAGCAACCTCGGCATAACTTTCCTTTAGAAAACTTGTTCTTTTGGACCATCTGCATCAACCTTTGCGTAGTGCTTGTGCAAGCCCTATGACGTCTAGCCTCTGAACTGCCTTTGATGAAGTCGTTATGCCTGTCTCTGCTAAGAAAATTGCTTCTCCGACACTCTGGAACCTCTGGGCCTCTAGAATTGAAAACATTTCTCCTCCAGTTTGTTAGTACTTCGTAAGTTTGTCCAGGCTGAGGAGAGAAATCCCAGAGGTAACCACAAACCACTTTTAGGCTAAGGTCCAGCCCCCTTAGCCTTGGAGAGGGCTCTCTCGCTATTTTCTTTTACCAAGCAATTGAATAACTGATGGGATTTGGGTTTTAGGCTAGTTATGATAATCAGAGTGAAAAAGTTTTTAAAATTATAGCTACAAGGTGAAAGAGAGATTCCATTGGGCACACAGTCAAAATAATATTTCAGTAACCAATCACAATCAACAGAGCAGTTTGAACTAGGGCGAGGTAGGCAGACTTCTAGATCTACAAAATTTGTTGTAGTATGGTTGAGATGAAATAAGAGTAAGGATCCATTAAATATAAAGCTTGTATAAATGAATCTTATATCTAACTTCAGAAGAAAACACTGAAATTGTTTGACAACCATGAGTAGGTTACCAATGTAAAATCTGCAACATAGTTTTCTTTCAAACAATTAAGAAGCAAAGGTACATGTGAAAACTAGAAGGGCATACAAATCACAAAGAGAGGCACATCACCATTATGTCTAACACAAGAATCCTAGAACAAAACAGTGTTTGTGTTGATGCAGTGATCACTGCTTTAAAACTTTCTCCACAATTTACCAAATTTTCTCTTTTCACTCTCGAATTCTTTTTTTACATGTCTTTACATCATTAAATACAATAAGGAATTCAAAATACCACTCTATGTGGTCGAATTCACTTCACAAAAGTAGAATAGTCTAGATGCAATGCATCTGCAGAAAAGCATGAACTACCATATCAAAGTTATCACAATTTAGAAACATCACTGATTTAAAACTTAAAATAGTTTAGAAACATCATGTCTGGAAACTCAACAAAACTAACTTCTCCACACTTATCCAACTAGAAAAATCACTTCTAGAAGGTCCCAAAATACAAATTTATGAAAATAACCATGACTGATAAACTTGCGCAGCAAAGGGCACTGATATGTTTGCGCAACAGAGGGGACCAAATTTTTGGAAAAATAGGGTTCAACGACGAGCTCATATATCCCGAATCCTGATATATTTTACAAAACCGAGGGAGGTTTTTGTTCTTGGCCCGTGCTTGGAAAAAACCTCTTTTAGTTTTCCAAAATTTAGCTCCATTTGGTCGAAAACAACTTTTGAAAATGATAACAAAAACAGTCAATTTCGTAGCAAATTCGCAGTGACTGTTTGAACTCGACCTGCAACCTCTTCTTCAGCTTTCTCAATGATGTATTTCACTTTTACCTTGCTCCAGATCTCAAACGAAACTTTGGATGAGATAAAATGAGAGAAGTTTCAAACAATTCTCATTTTTTAAGCCACCCAAAGCCCTCTCATGTCATGATGATGAAATTTGAAATCATGGAGGTATGAGAAATATAAACCACTAACAGACCCATGACATGACCCCTTCCACTCTAATAATGACCCCTCATGGACTATTAAACGTTTACAAATATTTTGACCCTTTTACATAAGGGACTCTTTAGACTATGACACATAGTGACTTATAGGCTAAAATTGACAAACAGACCCCCAAAATGAAATAGTAAGATAAGAAAACACTTTGATTTCTAGACTATAGAACCCTAACACAGCTAAGTCGAGTTGCTCTTTTGAAGCACCTGTACAGTCCTCCACTGCCTCACTGGGAATAATTCGGCCTCCTTGCTGTTGCCTCTCCAGATATAGAAAACTTCCTCCGGATCACTGTCTCTGCCCCTCACTATCTCTACTTTCTCACTAAAGCTCAAACTCTCTAGCAACTGACTACTACTACTCTGGAAAATCAAATTCTCCAAGTGTCTCTGGTGTATCTTCTCCATCACCACATCGATCCCTTCTTATAGCTTCTTGTTGGACTCCAACAGCCAAGATTAAATCTTAATCAATGGCTTAGATCATTTTTGGATCGATCCATGTGAGTTTCTAGAGAATTATCACCTTGACTTAATTAATTCTGATCAATTAACTAGTTTTCCTAAGTTTAGACTTAGGAAACATTACAAAAATTGGTTAATAATCTAATTAAGTCATCTCTAGGTGGAATTTCCGAAAACAATTTCTGGGTTTTGGAGATCTTATGTATCCTAGCCTCTCGACCGAATTTCACGGCTAGAACACATCCGATGCTACATAAACTAACATTTCCTCTTAGGGAGGACTGTGTTCTCTCTAGTGTTGCACATCCTGCCACAACACCCTACCTCTGTATCACCTCCTGTCACGTTGTTGATGTCTGGTTGTTGTTGCCCACCAACTACTATGCAACTCTGATGTTGCATCTATGTTGCTGCTAACACTATCATACTTCTGCCAACTCTACATCTGCACTGCAACTCCCTCTCATTTGTTGTTGTTGCAACTGCAACTGTTGCAACTGAGAAGCATCCAAAATATTGAATCAAGTGTGTTCAATATGATGCATCTGTCTCCAGAGTCTCTGACTGCTACTAGCATCTGCACTGTCACTGAAGAATCTGCATTGCTACCAACTTTGCACTGAGCCACCTGCTCTGTTGTCAACACTACATTGTGCTCCTCAGGATTTGACTGCTACTAGTCTACAACTATCACTCTGGTACTGACTGCATCAACTACCATTGATCCATCCTACTATTGAATACTATGGACCCCCGTAGCTAGGTAATGATCCATGAGGTGGACTCCTCAAGGAACTTACCCAATCTTTGTAGCTCTCTGGGACTACAACTCGAAGTCACCCCACCTCACTCCAAGAGGTATGGCTGCCATCATTGCGAAGTCTTCCTCCAACCTAGAGGACAACTTGTCAATCTCGACTGATGCTGCCTGCTGATCCTGCTTCTACTTGTCCTTCTTCCTAAGAGGACACTGAGTACTGTAGTGGCCAGAGTCACCACACCTGAAGCACTTGACCTTTGACAGGTCTTTCTTCTTCTTCTTCTGCTCCCCCTACCCCTAACTGGGACCCTTCGATGCAAGGGCCACATTCTTCTCTTCCTTCTCACTCTTCATGGTCTTGTTGCTGCTACCGCTGATGGTGCTATTTACTAGAGCTCGCCCCAACTCCTGTTGTAGATTGGCCACATCTTATCCCAACCAAGCAAAGTGTCTCTGCCCAATACACTTTGGACAAACACTTTCCAGTCATATAAGACACTATTTAGTGTCATTCATACAATCTTTGTAGGTTGGGGCACCTCCCCAACAGCTGCTAGATGATCTTTGACCTATTGAATCTGAGTGATGAAGGGGTTTATGCCTTCACCCTTCTGCGTCCTGATGGTTCTCAACTTCTCTTGGAGAAACATCTTTCGCTACTCGGAAGAACTCTGGTATAGCGTAGAGAGAGCTACCCACATTTCCCTGGCAGTATTCTTGCTAGAAATATGCGAGACTATGTGATTACGAACTCCATCCAAAATCATCCTCTTCACCTTCGCCATTTCCTTTCTGTACTCCTTCAGCTGATCTGCATCCTGGGGAACTTCTACCACCTTGTCCACGTAGGCCACCTTGTCCACGTAGGCTTTTAGGCCATATTCATCTAGAAAGGACATCCTAGCCTTCCAGATGACATAGTTGGAGGCTCCCTCCAACTTATCCTGATCTCTAAGCACTGCCATGGCCATCACGAAAGTTGTTGAAAACTCCCTCTTTCCCTCTGCTCGGTTGTTGCTCTACTATACGCACTCCCTTCTAGAGTGAGAGAATTTGCACTCAGCTACTGCCAATCCACTACTAGAAAATTGAATTTCTTGGCTAGAAACGCTCTGAGAGAAATTTTCTCTTTGCTATGTGTGCTTTTCTCTTCCACCCAATACAAATTCTGCAACTGTAAATTGTTGCAAAAACCCTTTGCATCCAACCAAGGAATCTACTTAGCGAAAATCTGAGTTGTTTCTGCTCCCTCTACCTGCTGGAATCACTCAATCTGGAAATTTGATTTTTTTTTTCCATTCTGCACTAAAAAATCGAACTTATGCAAGCAACTCGGCGTACTTGGAAATGGACTGCACTGCCTCTAGGAATTTCGGCCTACTGCTCCGACTAAATAGTGAAATTCCCTCTTTCGCTTCTGAGCTTCCCTACTGATCACTCATGCTCTAATACCATGTGAAAATTTCAAAATTGAAATCCTATTGTAGCAACTGGTATTAATTCTTCTAACTTACAAACTAATGATTCAGTTTATTGCTACGACAACGTCAAATTAAACACGCTACAACCTTCACAAATATGAAGAAAATAAATAGTGTTGGAATCTGAGAAAATACTAGCACACACACACATAAAAATGGCACCGTTATTTTTGGACAAATGTCGGCGAAAAAACCCAACTTTGGAAAATCGGTGCAGCAGATGAGGGTTTTATTATTATGCAGCAGTGAAATATGAGTACAAGCTATGGATGCCCAATTGGAAATCCAAACAACAAGAAAATCTGGCCAAATTTATGTAAGGGAATTACCCTTCTTCCACAGGCAATCCTAGCACAACTTTCCTTCAGAAAACTCGTCCTTTTGGACCCTCTGCGTAGTGCTTGTGCAAGCCCTATGACGTCTAGCCTCTTAACTGCCTATGATGAAGTCGTTATGTTTGTCTCTGCTCAGGAAATCGCTTCTCCAACACTCTAGAACCTTTGTCTGACATTTGGAGCTGAAAACGATTTTTTCTCCAACTAAATCGAGTTGCTCTTCTGAAGCAACTACGCAGTCCTCTGCGTTGCCTCACTGGGGATAACTCGGCCTCCTTGATGCTGCCTCTCCGGATCTGGAAAACTTCTTATGGATCCTTGTCTCTACCCCTCACTGTCTTTGCTTCCTCACTAAAGCTCGAACTCTCTGGCAACTGACTGCTACTACTCTAGAAAATCGAATTCTCCAAGTGTATATGGTGTATCTTCTCCATCACCACATCAATCCCTTCTTATATCTTCCTGTTGGGACTCCAACGGCCAAGATTAAATCTTAATCAATGGCTCAGATCATTTCTGGATTGATCTGTGTGAGTTTCTAGAGAATTCTCACCTCGACTTAATTAATTCCGATTAATTAACCAGTGTTCCTAAGTTTAGACTTAGGAAACATCAAAAATTTTGGTTAATAATCTAATTAAGTCATCTCTAGGTGGAATTTCCAAAAAAAAATTATGGGTTTTGGAGATCTCATGTATTCTAGCCTCTCCACCAATTTTCATGGCTAGAACACATCTGATGCTACAGAATCTAACATTTAGTGGATTTTTTTTTAAACCATGGCGAATCGGTTACTCGTTGGAGTAATCTGGGCAAAGCCCAGGATCAAACCTTTCATCTTCCACCAAGAGTATATCCAACAGCTTGTATGCCAAATATAGTAGGAATATATGACTTAACAAGAACCGAGACGTCTCGTATTGACAATGAACGAAGTGACTCCCTGTGGCCGCCTATTCCTCTAGCCTCATCACAACAGGCTAAACATGTCATTTTGGGGAATTGAACTTAGGTGGAGAGGGATTTAGTGTCCTATCTTAACCATTCAGCCTATCCTTACTTGACAACTCTTTAGTGGATTTTCACCACAAGAGAGGCTTCCCAATAAAAATCACCTAATAGGTATTCTCAGGATACGATTCAATGGTGACAAATGGATAAGCCCAAGAAGGGCACTCAAACTAAGGACATTACTCAATCCAATAGAACAAGGAATAGTGTGCTTTTCAAGAGGCCTACCAAAGGCACTTATGACCAAGGGTTTAAGGGATAATAAATGATAATGACTTGCTAAGGTGCATAAGACCAAGAAAAGGCTTGTGAAAAATTAATATGGTCAACAAAAGGAGCCACAAGATTTCAACAAGCCCTGAGTTGAAGCCTTGGTGCTAGATTAGGGTTTCCTATGGAAAAACTACCTAGGGCTTGTGACATTAGCCCTAAAGATGGATATTTAACCATTGAAAAGGGTAGATTTTGATGCAATGAGACTTAATCCACATGTATGACCTCACAACGAGCCAACATCCTCCCCCTAGTTGAATTTGGCCTTATGCCCTAGCCTAGTGGTTTGCCTTGAAGGGATGAAAATGGAGAAAGAGAGAGAAAAAGGTTTGAAAAAGACATTCAATGAGGTATGATCACCTATGTGGAGGTCAATGCTTGTTCCTTGGGTGACAAAGTCGAAGGGAAACCTAATTATGGAGATATCAAACCCTAGAAGTGAGTAAGGGCAAGAAAAACCCTAGTTACCACTTTATGAGGAACAAAATCACAAGGAAGGCTTACTTGAAGGTCCTCAAGGGATGTCATACATTCTCTAGTTAAAACATACAATAATTTACCAAGATTCCATAGAAATATATTCAATTTAACAAGAACATAGAAACCCTAGCAAAAATAATTCCATGCAATAACCGTCAAAAAGATAACCAATAATAAAGATACAACATGTGCATGAATAAGTCCTTTATTATCCCAAAGTGATGTCTCCACAACAAAATATAGTCTCCAAAAGCAAAGTTATCCACAAAGATCACATCACCACAAGAATACAAAGCTACCACAGCTAGGCCGAAATCACTAAGGAGGCCGAAATAGTCCACAAATGATGATGAGAATCAAATGTGAGGTGACCTTTATTTATATGAGGTCTACCTCAACCAATATTAACCTAAGAAGCCCCTAAAACAAGTTTGACAACAAGTAAACCTAGGATTACAAGCCAACCCACTATCTTAATGCTAAAATATTTCATAAATAACCCATGCATGTGAGTCTTAAGCCTCATAATGCTGACGTCATTCCCTTTTTGGGCTCCAAATGTCATGTCAGTGTGGGTTGAACGATGGAAATGTGTCTGTGTGCCAGGATTATCCATCATTTGAGGAGTGTTCCTCAAATCCACCTCAAATCATCCTCAAGAGTCCTAAATCCAACTGGGGTGTCACCACGTCATCTCCATGGGTCTCCAATGGTCAACTCAAGGCCTCCTCTCTCCAGCATTGGGGTTAGATGAAGTAAAACAAGCCCTTCCTAGTCATCTCATGGAAGACCATCCTCATTTGGGCTCTAAATCATGGCCTGCCCATCAGGTAGCGTCAAGGCCAACGTGGGGGCATGCTGGATCCAGTGGTGCAATAATCAAGAATCCTTTGTACTGGATCAAAGAAGATTAGCGTCCTAGGTTCTAGGGGTGCTCTGGGACATGTATCATCTACTCAAGTCATGATAAGGCCCAACACTCTGACACAAGTGGGCAATGTTTCAACTGTTAAGTCAGCAACCTCCCTAAAAGGCTTGGGTACATGTGGAGTGGGTGCCCTCAAGGCCTAGGTTGTTGTGGACCACCTAACAAAACCAACTTAAACTCCTATGAAAAAACCATTCATCAAATATTAAGAACATAGAAGCATCTAAGTGGACAAACTTGCATGTTAAGGGCATATTAATACTTCAAGCTTGGATCAACTTCTGATATCTAACTCGACCAAGTCCCGTAAAGGTGTTCCCTACCTTGATAGAGGTGGCTAACGGTCAACCCTATTAGGTGATCCCATGTAATGTCCCCTATTGATTAATTGCCCAAGGGAGGATGAAGTAGCCTATCAAACGATGTAGGCTATAGTTGTTGATAAAGGGGGAAACCCATTATCCAATGTTTTAGGGCAACATTGGGTAAACTTTGGGGTAGCTAGAGAAAAAACCACAAATTGGGGGCTACACTTATAACCCCTCACATCAATTTAAGGATAAGAACCCCCATAAGAAAATCCGTAAATAAGGGGGAGAACCATTTTATCATCATTGATTTGGCTTGGAATATCTTTGTTTCTTTTGAGCTGCGACTTTGAGCATTTTAAGACCCCTTTTTCCTTATTCTAGTTTCGATTGAGGTGATCCCACCCTATCTAGACTTCCTTTTTTTGTCCTATTGTAGCACCATATTTTGAAGTATCTCTGATTTGGTTTTTGGCAAGCAAGGAAGCAAACTTTCTATGGTGATTACTTGGTTAATCATGCCCTATTCAAGAACAACAAAGATATTTTCATGGTATGTTGGTCATTATAAGTCTTCTGAGGTAACGAGACATCTCACTATGGTTTCATGTGGCTCATCTGAGCTTCAAGCTATAGGTTAAGGAAAGTGGGGCTGCAAAGGGCCCCCTTTAAGGTATCGAACTTACAGGAAGACAACATGGCCCTCTCTCTAGACAGTGGAAGCTATTCCTTGTGCCTATTAAGCCTCGTACGTATGATCTAAGCTATGGGCACCTTTCTCAACCATTTGAGGTCACATCAAGACCCTGATTTGGAACAACAAAGATTTCTAGGGCTCACCTGTGGTCGGCCCTAATTCTGTAAAGATTGCAGACAACAGAGGTCATACTAAGGTTGTTAAGGGCAGTGGAAAACTGAGGACCTCCTGAGGTAGTGAGCCAAATTCCTTCAAACAGTGTATACACCTTAGCCCATCCAAAATTCGGTTAGTTTCTACTTCATGAGAAGCTTTGAGTGGCAGGTTACAATTGCGGAGTCTAAAGCAGCCCAACGAATTGAATTGGCAACACAAGATTGATAGATCGGTGTAGGACAACATACAACCAACTAGGGTAATGTTAGTCCTTAGTAGGCAAAGATTAGTTGATAAATATATCAGTCTGTAAGTGAACAAAGCAATTATAGGGTTGTCATTGTTACTATTGTAGAGGTGGATATTTGATACTTGATAGACAACTACTGTTGGATACTCAGAACGGCTGATTGTTATATTGATGTACTATAAATATTACTATAGTCTGCATTATTAAATACTCTATGTTATCTATGCTCAATGTTGAAACAATATTGTGGAAAATTTGGTAGTGTTTGTCTTATGAATTATCACCCTAAAGGCAAAAAAATTCCTTTGGGACACCACAGTGGTATTAGAGTTGGCTTATCCTACAAACCTATGAAAATATTGGTTGATATCACTGAACCATGATCTTCAATGAAGGCTTCAATGGAGGCTTCAATGGAGGATAGGAAGAAGTAGCCTCTAGAAGAAACCATGAAAGCTATGACTACTCAATAGCAGCACCTCCAACAGGCAGAAAACAAGGAATTGTGGGCCATGGGAATAGAACAAAAATACTTCGGATTATTGGAGGGAGTATCAAATGCTAGGAGAGGGTACTTAGGCAACCCTAACCTTTCAAGAATTGTGTGATATTAACCGAAAAAATGTGGTAAGGGCACGCACCAGAATGCAATCATGAAGAATTGGAATGATTTTTGGGTTGGTTGCAGGGAAGATGGATCGGATGATACTGATGATAAGCCAAAACAGAAAAACATAGTGCAAAGGTAGCATCATTAAGTGTGAAAGGTGGCATGGAAATTCCAGGTGAAGGAGAGGTTGCTACAGAACTGCATATTCATGAAAAGGATTGCAAGGATCAAACACAAGTGACTCCCCAGATTGGTCAAGCACCTGAATTAGAGGATGAGAGGCACAAGGGTGAAAAGGTAGAAAAATATCTCTCTGGGTAAAAGTAAAATGGGTCATGTTGTCAATGCTTAGGCTCTACATTGAAGCCATTCAGATGGCTCTATGATTCAACTCATTAAGTCACCTCTTACTGGAGGAAACTCTAGGGAAAATGATGGGATGATTGATTGTTCCAAATCTTTTGACTCGTCCCTTGCCACTGATCAAGGTAGAGCTACCCTTCTGAGTCCCAAGATGTTAAGAAGAAAAGCAATGGAACTTATCCAAGGCTCGGTTTTACTACTAGAGAGGAGGATGATCCATCAACGATGGGCAGTGGAAGTGAGAAAAATTCACATGAGACCAATGGGGGTGATACGTCCAAGCGTGTATTTTCTTGACAAACTCATGGCAATTCTTGTAGTCAACATGGAAATATGACTAAAAGAAGTATGGATTGTTGATAAATCTAGGGGTAACAAGTTAAGTGATTTCTCTTACTTTGATAACTGCTTGTGGATGTATTTTACTTAATTTAATTAGCTTCTTCTTTCACTTGATTCTATTTAGTGTTCTTTTCGTCAAAAAGCTACCAAACCATAAATAACAATAAGACAAGAGGACACAAGATATAAGAGATCAGCTACGACCAAAACCTCTCCTCTTGAGAGGAAAACCCACAAGAATTCTTTTCTTATAGAACTTCAATTAACGAATTCCAAGACCTATGACCCTTGACCAAGACCCCTCCAAGGCTAAGTCAATTTTTTCTTCCTTGATGAGCACCTTCGACCTCATCTACTTTTGCAATCTCGATCCCCCAACAGATTCTTCTGCAACTTCGACCTCCAGCAGTTTCGTCCAACAGTTTCTTCTGCAGAAACCCTAAGCGACATGTGAGAGAATGATATTGATTTTGTCCTTCTTCCTTCTTCGCTTAAGATGAGTCCTTCTCCTTATCAACTCAACTTGCACAAGAGACTTCCTTTGACCCAAAACTCAACTCTCTTGGAGTGACTACAATTTGGTACCTTTTGTTGCAAGATGATGCCCTAACCTTCGCATGTGTAGAGGAATATAGCCCAAAACCAGACCCAAAAGTGCTTCTCTCTTCCTTCCTTTTTCTCTCCTTTTCTTCGCTAAGTATTAGGCTTCTTCTTTTGGGTTGATCAAACTTCTTGTTCCTTGAATGAATGCTTCCTTGAATGAGGTCGAGTGCTCCTTTATATAGGCTTCCTTGAGTCCCTTAATAAGTCGACATGTCGTTCTAAATATGCCAACTTGTCCCTTTTGAAGGTTGACTTGTGGTAGCATCATGAGGTCTTGGAGGGTCTTTTGACTCTACTTTGACTCAAATATTTTTTTCTTTACAATATGTAACATGCCCAAATGGGTCTTCAATACATGACAATGACTCAATTGACCTAGAAAACCTCAATGGGTGCTTGCCCTTGTTGGAATAGGGTCAATTTTGGGGCAAAAAGCCCAAGTTTTGTTGTAGAAAATGTAAAGTCTTCACAAGTTGTGGTCGCAGAGCGCATAGATAGTAAAGTGTCATAAAGGGTTTTACCCTTCTTTTATGTATGTTGTGTCGACTTTATAGATCTACCCATGCTCTACGGGCCATGGTATTGTATAAGTAGGAGAGTCTTAGAGAGTCTAAGAAAAAACATAGATAATGAAGATGAATGTAATGGGTCAGTACACAGAGAAGCGAAGAAGTCTTAGAGTAGAAGAGAGGCTCTGCAGCTATGTGCGCAAAGGCCTAGAGTAGAGTCCGCAGCTGAGTGCACAGACCCCTGCAATTGAGTGCGCAGGGAAGTCGTGAATTTGTAAGCAAAACTGAAGTATTAATAAAGAGAATATTCCAGAAATTCTTGTGTTTATTTATTTCCTACTGTTATGAATGAATGCGCTATTATGTTATGATGAATGATGGGTTTATGAATTAATACTGTATTGATGCGTGATTTTACATGATTTATATTGTCATATGAACGCAAGTAATAGTAACTGTTTACACGAAGAATATCTTGTTGCATGTTAAAGTTATAGAACGATTATACCTATTTGGGTAAATACGGGATTAAGGGTAATCACAGAGACACGTAAGTGGTTGATTCACCTATTTAGGGTCCGCGAAAGATAGTCATGAACGTTCGCAAAGGTATAGAATCTGATTAAGGGAAGTTATATCGATAAGCCCTAAAGGCTTATCGATTTGCGCGAAGGCAGGTTTAGGACATAAAACAACATTACACTAATCTCTGGGTTCGGAAACTTGGTTCCAGCATCCACCCATACTGCTTCGGATGAGACTTCAGTCCGTGCACCGTGGGTTGATGCCAAAAGGGCTAGTAGTGTAGGGATTTGTTTGGCAAAACTAACTCTAACCCTGGGTCAGGACCCACTAAGCCAACAAATGGTTTCATTGTCGAGACCGGGATCTGCATAAAGAGATGTGTGATGTCACATTACTGAAATCCAATTAAGAAAGAAATTGAGGAGTGGTTGGAGAGAAAGATCCACGAATTCACAGCGCAAGAAAACAAAAATCCGCGCCTGACAAAAGAACAGTGGTTGGACAAGTATCTGTACACAAAGATACACGAAATTTTCTTTTGTGCCTTCTCGATTGAGCTATATGAGTGGATCGCTAAATTGGCAAATGGCCAGGGAAGGTGGCAGCTTGACGGCCCAATAGTGTGGACCTCCAAGTTAGTGCGGAGATTAGAAGCCTCTGAAGATAAGATCGCGCGCGTTGTCGATCATTGGCTTGATCGTGTCATAAGAGGATTTGAATTCGCGGTCGATACCTCGGTCAGCTACAGCAAAGCAGAGCAACGCTTCTTCAAGGGACCGTGAGGTAAGTATTTAAGATCTTTGAATACTTGGAATAAAATGCACTTGTGTGAAAAGTGGGTTATGCCATTACCTTGATGTTTGGAGCTATGCGAAGTGGAAAGCTCTTCAAGGATAGAGGAAGAACAGGTCCTGAATATACCCTGCTGATTAAACCTCCTCTAAGTGACGACGGAGTAGCACAGGGTTCACCGCAGAGTGTTGTCCAATTAATAAGGCAAGGGTTCCCACGAATAACCCATCCGCTCACACCACCTCCACAGCATACACCTTCGCCCACACCACCACCACCTCTGCCACCATTCAATATGTCGAATACTATGAAGTTGCCCATTTTCAGGGGCTTGGGAAATGAGGATCCAGACAAGTTTTGGTTCGTTGCGAAGGCCGTGTGGACAGCCCAAAACATTACAAACGATCAGATGAAGAAAGCAACGTTGGTTACTTCTCTACAGGATCGCGCGCTAACATGGTACATTAAGTACTGTACCGATAACCCAACGGCTCCGTTAGAAAACATTCAGACTGCACTGAATAAGGAATTCAGTAGGTCCAGGTCTGAATCGCAATGAGTCGTTAGATTCAAGGAAATCATGATGAGGCCTAGTGAAACACCTTGGGAGTTGGATCAGAGATTGAAGTGCCAGATCCGCGAAGCTAACATGAATCTCATTGATGGGCAGCACCGTGAATGGTTTTTAGCTTTGCTCCTGCCCCACCTAAGGGTTGCTTTATCGCAGCAAAAGATAGGGGCCCAGGCGGAAGCCCTGGAAATTGCGATGAGGTTGCATGAGACACCGATTCAAAATGTTGCTTTGGGAGTTCAGCAGATTCACGCCGAGTTGCAGAATCTTTTCCTAGAGTTTCAAAACCTGAAGAAGGATAGAGCGGCTTGGCCAGAGGTGCGCGAAGAAGTTTGGTGTCTGAAATGCAAGAGTCAGGGGCATGATAAAGATCACTGCCCTGTCTTCGCGAATTATATTGCAAGAGGAGGGCCAATGCCTCTAAGGCCAGAAGCTCAAGCAGGGTCAAGCACAGGGCCCGTGCTATGGTGTGTTATCTATCAGGTAGTTAGAAAACATGTAACAGACAATTGCCACTTGTTGCAAAAATGTGTGCAGACACCACAACAACTCTTCTGCATCTTCTGCAAATCAATGGGCCATGATGAGCGTAACTGTCGTAGCTATGAGTTGATGATGGAAATAACGCCTGCATATCGAATGCAAACAGAAACTCGACCTTCGGATCAAGGCACTATGGGAGTACACGGAGGATATCAAGGACGCGGATGAGGCCGAGGAGGAGGACCTGCGAGATGTCAGGGACAAGTTATTTGCTACAATTGCAGAGTGCCCGGACACTACACACGGGAGTGTACGAGCCCGACGCGCTTGTCATGCCGATATTGTACTTAGTTTGATCATGCAATAGAAGACTACCTTGTATTGATAGATAAAATGCAGGAGAAGAGGGTGCAGCCTCGACAACCTACCTAGAACCTGCAAATGATGATGGTTGAACCCCGCGAAGAAGATCCTAATGTGAATATCGTGTTGCAAAGTGGAATGACGACTGGCGAGGATAAAAGAAAGCAACCTGAAGAAGGTGAATGGGTCCGCAAGGCTCTAGAAAAAGAGGTTGGGTTTTATTTGCAAAGCGCGAAAGACACGTTCATGGAAGCAAAGAAAAGCTTCGTTGAGGCCTCTACCTCAGGAAGTCAAGATCAGCTGTCTGAAGAAATGGACCCCTCCATGCTTACCACGTTCTTGGAGACATGTATGAAGTTGCTTTATGATAGCAAGGTCGTGAAAGGATTACAGGAATTGATAAATAAGTGTGCTGGTAAAGAAAATGCTCCTAAAGGACCTCGTGTAGTCAGAAAAATTGGTAAGCATAAGACAAGAACAGGGCGGGAGATGAGGCTCACTACGCAAATAGGAGAATATAAAATGGACCAAGTTATCCTGGATCTTGGGTCGGATGCGAATGTTTTTCCTAAACAGACATGGGAGAGAATGGGGAGACCTGCACTGTTGTGGTCTCCGATTCAATTGAGGATGGAAAATCAACAAAAGATTATCCCCATGGGAAGATTGCAGGGAGTGACAGTAGATATTGAAAGCGTGAGCGCATTGGCCGATTTTGAAGTGATAAAGATCGTGGATGATAGCAACCCATACCCTGTGCTCCTTGGGATCGATTGGGCTATTGACATGAATGGGGTAATCAATTTGAAGACGCAGACGATGTCATTTGAAAGGAAATCGCTCTGCGCAGTAGTACCTTTGGACCCTACGAAAAGACCGCACTATACTGAATTGGTCCGTGATTATGAGGAAATCAACGATGATCTAAACTAGATCTATAAAATAACAACGCAAGATCAAGATTGGGTTAATCCAACAATTGATGGACGCATTGCATGGGACCGCGAAAGTTCCTGCATGTCAGATTCAGATGAAGAGCTGGAACACTGGCAGAATAGGTTGTACGAAGTATCTATGCTGCACTGTAACATGATGACTAAATCGTTGCACTGTGTATCGTCGGAGGTAAGAAGTTTGCCTTATTATGATGGTCTAACTAACGTAGATAAATTTTTGGATGCATTTGAAAGGGAAGTGCCTGAGAAGCATCGCTTCCAAGCACTGGATTTGGTGTTGCGCACTACGCCCGCAAGGTGGTGGGGTATGCATAAAGACAGTTTTAATGGATGGCGTGAATATAGAAGAATGATGAGGTTGCAGTTTGGTCGCCCTAAAGTGCGACTAACAGAGAAATATGATGGGAGGAATGATCCGCGCGATCACTTAGCAAAATGGACTGACGTTTATGGAGCGGAGCCACGACCTGAGTGGGTACATTTATTCTGTCACACTTTGGATGTAATACCGATGAATTGGTACCTGGAAACGGAGCTCCGCCCCTGCATTGACGAGTGGGATATTTTGAGACAGGGATTTTTTATGACATTCAGCTTTGAGGATGGACTCGAATGCATTGATGAGGCATTGCAAGAGGCCAAGGCAACGATCTTCAGAATACCACATGACCCCTTGGATCTGATTCAACCAGATTGGACCACCCAGCTGCGCCATGCGCTGAAGTGCTACAATGTGATTGCTGAAGAAGAAGACGATGAGCCACAGAACATTAACATCCCAGAGGCAGAAGGCCACCGCGAAGTTGAGGGGCTGCAGATAGAGAATTCAGATATCATCGCGCCGTTGAAAACTTGATAGGTAAACATTGGCACAAAGGTGGAACCAAAATTTGTGAAGATAGGGGACTGCTGGAATGATGCTACGATGGATAAGGTCGCTGAGTTACTTCGTGAGTATCAGGATTTCTTCCCTACAAAGTTCTTAGAATTGAAAGGAATAATAGGGGACTTAGGCGTCATGAAGATTACCTTGAAGCCGGACGCGAAGCCGATTAAGCAAAGGCCTTATCTCCTTAATCCCAAGTACAAGGAAAGGGTCCGCTTTGAGTTGGACAAGATGCTGGCAGTAGGTGTTATTGAACCAGTGGAAGAATCTGATTGGGTAAGTCTAATGGTAGTTTAGGAAAATAAGCAAAAAGGATGAAATCAGAATTTGCGTAGATCTCAGGAAGCTCAACGATGCCTGCGTTCATGATCATTTCCCAACTTCGTTCATAGATGAGGTATTGGATAACGTTGGAGCACATGAAGCATATTCATTCACTGATGGGTTCTCTGGATACCATCAGATAAAGATCGCACTAGAAGACGGGAGTAAGACTACCTTTGCAACTGAGTGGGGATGCTTTCAGTATACGGTAATGCCTTTTGGACTTAAGAATGCGCAGCAATCTTCTCACACGTAGTCATTGCGGCATTCAAAGAGTTCATTCACAAGTTTTTGGAGGCATATTTTGATGATTGGACAGTGTTTGGACTGGTCAAACGTCATGTAGCTAGTTTGCGCTTGATGTTGGATACGTGCCAAAGGTATCAGATCACACTAAACTTGAAAAAGTGCTTATTTTGTGTCCCTTTCGGAATCTTGCTGGGTCATGTGGTCTGCAGACAAGGATTAATGGTGGACCCTGCTAAGATTGCGGTTATAATCAATTTGGAGGCGCCAAGAAATGTTAAATAGCTGCGCGCAACACTGGGTCATACTAGATACTATCAGAAGTTCATTAAGAGTGATGCCCAGATTATCGCGATGATGGACAAGCTACTAAAGTTGGGATGAAGAATGTCAGCAGAGTCTGGATGTATTAAAGGAGAAAATGGTCACCACACTGATCCTAGTCTTCCCGGATTAGAAGAAGGAATTTCATGTGCATGTGGATGCTTCATGTATTGCATTGGGATCAGTGCTGACACAGGCCGGTGAAGGAGAATTGGATCACCCTATAGCGTTTGCAAGTAGGAAGTTGTCTACGACCAAAAAGACTTATTCAACGGCAGAGCGTGAAGGGTTGGCTATGGTGTACGCGCTACAGAAGTTTAGACATTACCTGCTAGGCGGACACTTTAAGATGTATACAGACCATTCTGCATTAAAGTACCTAGTAAACAAGCTTGTGTTGGGGGGGAATATGCAGATGGTTGTTGTTGTTTCAAGAGTATGATTTCGAAGTAATTGTGAAGCCAGGGCGATTGAATGGGGGCCCAGATCATTTGTCGCACATTGAAATAGGAGAGGAGCCTACCAATTTGGAGGAAGGACTGCCTAACGCGCAACTCTTTGCGGTGCGCGTAGCAGACAATCATTTTGCAGACATTATCCACTTCCTGACTACAAGAACGGCTCCAGAGGGATACACTAGTCAGCAGAAGAAGGAATTAGCGGTGCGCGTGGCAGATTTTTCTGTTATTGTAGGTCACTTGTATAAGATGGGATCGGACGAGATACTACGATGCTATGTGCCTGATTTTGAACGAAGCAGTATCCTAACTGAAGCCCATGGAGGGGTTGCGAGAGGTCATTATGCAGGAAAAGCAACAACGCAGAAGATTTTACGCACTGGGTTATGGTGGCCAACATTGCATAAGGATTCCAAAGCATATTGTAGGGCGTGCGATGCATGTCAGAGAACTGACAGGCCATCGCAGAGGGATGAGCTGCCTTTGAATCCGCAGGTATCATTGCAGCCATTTGAGAAATGGGCAATTGATTATGTAGGACCGATTCAGCCTCCGAGAAAGAATATGGGTGTGCGATATATCATCACCATGACCAAGTATTTGACCAAATGTGCAAAGGCACAGCCCGTGAATGTTATGCTCGTAACCTGCAAATGATACCCAAATATAGAATATGCGAAGAAAAGATACCCAGAACACAGAATAGCAATGATTTTATTATTCAGAGAGTAATGTTCACTTGCCTCTTCGAGGGGGCAACCTCCAATAGAGCAGAGCTCGATTACAAAATAAGGCATGATGCTCCTCGCAGGGAGTTTCTATCCTTTATATATGACTCCTACGTGCAATACCACGGGCCAATACCGTGTATTACTAATACCATCTATCTAATACTACAACCCATTTGCAACTAACTGTGGTTCTGTTATTAATTGTGGATTAACCACTTACAATTATTAATAGGGGCTTTATTGACTCTTGACTATGACGTGGTCCCATTACATAGATAAGGGGGTTAGGGTGGGACCCTAACAAGTTACATGCATGCAAGCATTAACTAACTGAACTCACAATTATTTCCACAAACTATTGGAACTAATCTAACTAGACTTAACTTGGTTAACTGAGCCAACTAATTACAACTCAATATTACAACTCATCCTTATCTCTTTAACTGATGGATAAATTCCTCAATCAATGGGATAACTGTTGCATGTCCCCACATATACTTCATGTTTGATTTTCTACAACTAATTAACTTAAAATGAATTAATTAATTATTTTACAACATATGCTAAGATCAAATTCGAATTTTACTTATCTATTTTAATCCGGGGACTAACTAAAATAGGAATCTAACCCAAAATGCTATTTATAGCAAAGCTATTTTTAGCACTTCTATTTTTAGCATTTCTTGTTTCTCTTTTCAACACATTGTCAGTAGCCTACTAGGGAAATTTGGTGGAGATATTTGGTACTCCTACTTATAGGTTCTATCTAGTCTTAAGACAATATTGTCTATGTTCCAACATAGTTTAATAGAGAAAATGATTGGACGTGGAAAGTATAAGCAAGTTAGGGAAGAATGTCATTTGTAGTTGAGAATGTTGTTGGGAATAGAAATGTAAAGTAATTTCCTTAGTACATTTCGTATATTTTGGTCGAGATGTTTGAACCAAAAAACTCATGATTATAGGGGATGCTAGAGGAACATCAAAAAATTCTAGGAATGGAAGAAAGGGTTGATATTTGGGAAAAAGGATGATTGAAAGCAAAGGAGAACAATTGGAAGTATTGGAACTTTGAAAGGGTTATTAGATATTGATTGATGAATTGTTGAAATACTGGTGAATTAGGTTTCGTTCTTGGAGATTTCAGCATAAGGATTTAAGTATCTATTGTCGTGTGTACAACAACCCCCCCATTTGTTTCTAAAATAGATGGGGAACCTATTAAAATTTTTATTTTTTGCTTGTTTGTTTCCTTGTAAAAGTGTTGATAGCTTGTCTTTGTTGAAAAATCTTAATTTTATTTAATTTCATAATATTTTTATATTATATTTTTGGAAAATATGGATTCTTTTCTAGCCAATCTACTCATCTAACATACCTTATCCCTCTGCATGATGTTCATTTTCTTCCCAGGACATCTGGATATGCGTGTTTGTTTTATTGTTTGAAAAAAATGATTGGATTCCACACCTAATTGTGTTGTGTTTCAAAGAATTTTGGATTGTACTTAATATTCACTCATTTGGGCTCACAGAATGACCAAAACACTTTACACTTTCCACCCCCTCAATGACTAAATATCCTATTAAAATCCATTGATAATAACTAAGATAAAGTATTAATCATGGTTAATTAACGACTAAAGATGAATTTTCTCATCTAATCTCTCATTCGAGAAAAATTACTTTTCATGTCTAGCACCTAGATGACCAAATTTTGTTTTAATCTTACATAATCAATAAATTATCATGATTAATAAAATAACAAAAAAAATAGTATCTAACCGGGAGGAAATAATCATTATACCTACAAAACCCTAGATGGCCAGATTAATAAATTTGTTGCCATTCACCACTCATTGATGGGTGATTTGACATATATTTACTTTTGAAGTGGATTCAAAGACTAACACCCTATGTAGCCTCATTAAAATCGTTTTCGTCCTCGTTCATTCACTATTCATCATTTTGAATACCTCTAGCCCTTGTTTAATGATACCTTAGCAACCCTTTATCAATTTTAAAGTAATGTTTTGGAAAAGGTTTTAAGTTGTCCTAGTTACTATATTGCATGGATTTCTTATTTCAAACACTCTCTTAATATTTAGAGTTCTTACCATTGTTAATTTTGTTTATGCAAGTAAAATGGAAAAAGGGGCAAGTCAAATGACCCTGGAAATTTTCTCATAACAAAGAAAATGGTGTTGAAGAAAATAGAGACAAATATTCCAAAGCCCTTCACCAATTGGATGCAACTAATTAAAAATAGAAAAATCCAGACCTAATCCTTGAAAGTTAGAGAGGATCCAATTTCATTGGACGAAAAATCACACTGATGGCTGATTAGAACATCAACAATAGTTTCAGTCACAGTCACAGAACATTTAATCTGGGAATATGGTTTTATCCGTTCAATGGATTTCCTATGAACAATATTTTTTTGATTTAAATTTAAGTAAACAATTTGATAAGACAATAACCCATATCTTTTTGTTATGAAACATTTTTACTCTATCTATACAAATCCATTCTATGAGAAAGCGGTCGATGAGGAGGGTTTTGGATGAATATGTATGGAAAGAAACTGACATTATCTATCAGCTATTTTGATCCATTTGGAAGATTTGGGAAGCTTTTAAAAAGTCTAGTTTTGTCAGCAAAATCTTGTATGTAATATATTGTTATATGTATATGTGATTTTTGTTGAATACCAAATTAGGATTTGATCAATTGTTTCCTTTCCACGAGCTTAATTAAAATAAGTATTAGTTCTTATCAATTTGTTTAAGTTCTAATTATTGTTTTCACTTAAAGTAGTGGTTTTTTATTTGATATTCATGCTTCAATCGAAGTGGACTTACTGTCACCAACAATATAGAATA
>APFE031175085.1:37776-50997 GCA_000404065.3 Pinus taeda
AAACTCATTTTCATTAGAGTATGTTTCATTAGGTGATATGGCTAAGCCCACATATCAGTTATGAAAGGTTTTTGCTTTAAACATTTGAGATTTAGGTTACTGTAACAAGACTAATATAGTGGCGGTACACCCACACCAAAGGAGTAATATTTAATATTGGTTAGTTAGGTTATTGTAACAAGACCAACATAGTGGTGAGTATAGCCAGACCAATATAGTGGTGAGTATAGCCACACCAAAAGTAAGGGTCTAATTCTGTTTGTGGCTCGACCAAATAGTATCTCTCCCTAACAAAAGAAGAATTTTGAGGAAAAAAATAAATTATTCCTAACTAGTTAGAAAATTAAATATACATTTTGGAGAAAAAAGATAAATATATTGAATAATTAAATCAACTAAATAATTTAACAAAAATGATGATTGTTACAAATATTAAATACATTAAATTTATCTAAACTATTTTAATAAAGTGATGAAATCATAAATTAAATTAATTAAAATATAAATACAATTGTTCCATATGTTAAATACATTAAATTTTGCACAGTATAGAAACTAAATTTATTCATATAGAAAATATGTAGGTTCATAACTTCCTAAATGTATAAAAATAGTTTTGGATTCGTAGCCACATGAATAATGTCATGAGATATACAGCTTCCAAGATATTATCCATGTTGACAATGAAATCAAATCATCTTGTGATCCTCTTAGTGTCTCATTAGGCCTACATCCTCCTCTCTTTGATTTCCAGAGGTGGAATATATCATGGATTAAGTAAATTTTTAACCAGGTAGAGAGAAATAATATCCACCAAGTTAATTTGTACTGAACATACGAAGCCTTCTCGGTGCTCAATTTTGTATCTTCAGTGGCACAAGTTTCTCTGCCCTTGGGCTAGTCTGTGTGTAGAACCCCACCAATGTGCTTTGTGCATAAGCGGGCACTAACTCACATAATAGTGCCTCAGAAGGTTCAGGGAGCTTTTCAAAAAGTCTATTTTTATTTGAAATTAAAGGAGAAATGTAGATTATTTTATAGTGTATTATTATTAAATGTTTGTTGTGATTGTGATGTTAGTTAAATTGTGAGATTTATTTAGGATCTAGATCTTATTTTTTAGAGAATTGTTCAAACTTTCTAACAAATTTGTAACCTTATGATAAAAATGGCAATGTTTGTATTAAAAATAAGACCCTCTGGTCATCTCTACGAAAGAGAGTCTGAACCAGGAGAGTTTGGCTCTGCAAAACGCTCTACATTGTTCATGCACTTTACACATTAAATAGAAAACATGGTTTTAGGGAAGTTAGAACAACATTCTAAGAAATAGAAATTAATTCCTATTCTGAGGTTAGGTGAACCAATTCTACCAATTCCCCCTTAATGGAGAATGGGTTCACAAATATGCCTAACATCTCCCTAAGCATTTGAAACTTAACTTTTCCAAGAGGCTTAGTGAAAATGTTTGCCACATTATCACATGTATTACAATATTCCAAATGGATTTCTTTGGATTGCACTTTCTCCCTGACAGAGTGGAATTGTGTATCAATATGTTCAGTGTTTTTGTGAAACACCAGATTATTAGCAAGCTTGATTGAACTCTGTCTTTTCTTCCCCAACATCCTAGAGAAGTATCTGCAACCAAACTACCTCACATGTTGTTGCACACATGGCTTGATACTTTGCTTCTGCTGAGGACAAGGAGACTGTGTTCTGCTTCTTGCTGCTCCATGTGATCACCCCGGATCCAATGCTGAATGCATAACCTGTTATAGATTTGCGATCATCTATATTTCCAACCCGATCTAAATCTGCAAATCCTACCAATCTAACATTAGAAGAGTCATTGTAAATAGTACCGTAATCTACAGTACCTTGTAGATACCTCAAAACACTCTTCGCTACATTCCAGTGGATTTCAAGTGGCTTAGACATAAATTGGCTTAGCACACTAACTGCATAAGCAAAATCAAGTCTAGTGGTGGTTAGGTAGATTAGACTCCCAACTAGCTATCTGTAGAGTGTTGCATCCACTGCTTTTGAGCCATCCTCACACTACAATTTGATGTTCTATTGCAATGGTACCACTGCAGGCTTACATTGATCCATCCTAAACTTTTCTCATAGGCCTTTGACATACTTTGCTTGGGACAGAAATGTTTGACCTCAATTTCTCTACATCTCAAGACCTAAATAGTATTTGAGTTCACCGAGGTGCTTCATTTCAAACACCTGTGGCATCTGTTGCTTGATTTCATCGATTAGATATGTAGCATCACTTGTAATTATCAAATCATCTACATATAATGAAATCAACACTACGCACCCTTGTTCATCTTTCATGGTGTAAAGATTAGGGTCATTCTTACTTCTATTATAGCCAGCTTGTAGAAAAAATGAATCAATCGTTTCATACCACAACCTGGGAGCTTGTTTTAGTCCATAAATTGCTTTCTTCAATCTACAGACTAAATGTTATTTTCCTTTCTGGACAAACCCTTCCGGTTGCTCTAGATAAACCTCTTCTTTTAGTTCTCCATTCAAAAATGCAAACTTTACATCTAGTTGGTGCATCATCCAATGTTTCTTAATAGCTAAAGTGGTTATCATTCTGATATTGTTCAGTTTAGCTATAGGGGCAAAGGTTTATTCATAGTCTATCCCTTCTTTTTGTGAGTACCCCTTTGCTACCAACCTAGCTTTTAGTTTTTCTATAGTTCCATCTGCATTAATCTTCGGTTTTTATAACCATTTACAACCTATGGTCTATTTTCCTCTAGGAATTTCAACCAATTCCCAAGTGTTATTTCTGATTATTGAATCATATTCCCGTTTCATGGTTGTTTTCCATTCACTACATTCATTTGCTTCTTTATAACTAGATGGTTCAACCACATTCATCATACTAGTTATAAAAGCATTTTCCCTATATCTTGCAGGCATTTGAGCTTTCCTACCTAAACTCCTGAGTGGTGGGGTGGTGGTTTCAAACCTTATCCGATCATCATTTATTTCTTCCTACTGCTGCTGCTATTGATGTTGCCGTTGTTGATGTTGCTGATGCTGCTGTTGTTGTTCATCCTCTGCCTTTGTTTGCTCCTGAACCTGATTGTTCTCTGCTTCTTCTTTCAGAAAGTACAGAATGTCCCATTTCTCATAGTGCTCATCAGGTCGTTCATTATCCTGCTCATGGAATTTAACATCTCTACTAACAAAAATCTTGTGAGTAGAGGGATTAAATAATCTCTATGCTTTATATGACCAACAATACCCTATAAAAGTACATCTGATGGCTTTTGAATCTAATTTTCTTCTATCTTCCTTTGGAATGTGGGCAAATTCTTTAGATCCAAATATTCTTAAGTGTTCTACTACAGGCTTATATCCATATAGTGCCTCAAAAGGAGTTTTAGACTCAAGACTTTTTGTAGGACTCCTATTTTTCAAATAAACTGTAGTATTCATTGCTTTAGCCCAAAAACCATTCGAAAGATTCTCACCTTTAAGCATACTTCTATCACATTCCACCAATGTTCTGTTCTTTCTTTCTATTACTCCATTCTGCTGTGGAATATGGGGTACTGTAAACTGCTGCAAAATTCCATGATCTTTACAATATCTGATAAGCTCATCCTTCTTGTATTCTCCCCCTTGATTAGAGCGGAGAATTTTTATCTATTTCCCTGTTTATCTTTCAATCATTTTTTAAAACTGCTTAAAGTATTTGAATGTATGGCTCTTCTTACTTAAGAAATACACCCAAGAAAACTTTGTACAGTCATCAATAAACAGTAGGAAATATAGTGCACCTCCTAAGGATTTTGTCTACATGGGTCCACAAAGGTCTCTGTGCACTAATTCCAGTATATCCCTCTGTTTCTTTTCTACTCTTACAGGGAATTCTTCTCTATGCATTTTTCCTAAAGTACAGGCATCACAGCCATTATGTACTTGCTTTAGCAAAGGAAGATCTCTTACCATTTCTTTCTTTTGTAATAACAGCAAATCATTGTAGTTGATGTGGTTGAATCTCTGATGCCAAAGCTCTTCTGTAGTCAGGCTCACTACTGTCAATGCTCGAACCGGTGCAAGTCTCACATCCAACTTGTACAGTCCTCTTGTTTGGATTCTTGTAGCAATTTTCTTCATGCCATCTAGCAAATCTTTAATGTAATAGTTAGATTTTAAAAATTCAACTTTCAAATCTTGATCTATAATCATAGATACAGAAATCAAGTTCTTTGTTATGCTAGGCACATACATCACATTATAAATTTGTTTGATATTACCATTAGGTAGAATGACATAAACTTTCCCACACCATTTGATTTGATGGCTTCTGTCATCACCTAGGTAAATCTGCATGCCTTCGTTGATTTCTTTAAAATCCTCGAGCCAGTGCTTATTCCCTGTCATGTGTGTTGACGCTCCTGAATCGACATACCAAATGTCTGCATCAACATTTTCATCATGATCTGCCATGAACAATATGAAATTCTGCACCTGATCACCATTCACGAGATGACTTGCATGTCTTTTTGGCTTCTATTGTTCTTCATGATATTTCTTTCTCCTACACTCCCTCGCAATATGACCTAATTTTCTGCAATAAAAACATTTAGTTTCAGAGTAGTTTTTATTGGGATGCATACCTTTAGTCCGATTTGGCCGTTTCTGTGAACTTGCTCCGTTTTGTTAGTGTGGACCTCCTTTCCCTTTGTAGAAGTTTTTTTCGCCATCAATGCAAGATAGGCACTCTGGGGCTTCAGAGACGATCTCCTCTCTTCTTCCTGCATCAATATACCTGTCACTTCAAAATGTGGGATCTTCTCTCTAGCATTTATCCCAGTGGTGAACATTTGATAATCATCAGTGACACCATTCATCGTAATGGTTACAAGATATGTATCATCAATTGTATGACCAATGTCTGGCAATTTGTTCTTTAGATCCTTGATCCTTGCTATGAATGAAGCAATTGTTTCATTCTCCTCCTTCTTGAGGGAAATGATCTTACTCTTGAGGAATAGAAGACAATTGAATTCCTGATCTCATACAATTCCTTTAGAATTCCCCAGATCTCGTTAGCTGACTTACCTTCTCTGATGTGTGCTATAATGCAATCTTTCAATGACATCTTTAACATTGTCCTTGCTCTACTTTCTCGTTTCTCCCAATTTGAGATTGATGCTAATCCAGCCGCGGGCTTTGGTTCATTCCCATTCACACTCATCCAAGCACTTTGCGCTTCTAGTAGTGTCTACATCTTGAAATTCCAATTTTCATAATTGGAACCATCTAGCTTGTTATGCTTGTTCATGCATGCTTCAAATATATTGTTATTCATCTTGGTGATTTAGAGAAAAAAAAAATTGACATGTAAAAGATGTTCAATTTACCCTAGATCTGTGACAAAGACAGATCACAATTCTTCAATGTTGTTTGATCTCGTAGCATACCCGCAGATCATCGTGGCTTCCTTCTAAGCCTCCAGACAACCTTATGTTTTCAGCTACAACATTGTTCTTGGCTTCCCCACGCAGCTTCTTTGACAGCTACAGCCTTGTTCTTGGCTTCCCCACGCAGCTTCTCTGATAGCTACAACCTTGTTCTTGGATTCCCCTTGCAGCCGTACACGTCTTTCCTGCGACAAAAAGGATTAAAAATATGTGCGAAGGAGCTACAGTGCACTCGTCACATAGGTACACTCATAACCAGCGATGATTTTGGATTCATCGCAGTTATCTTCCTCACATCTGCGATGATCTCGGTTCAAAGAACCACCCACCAGCAAGCGTACAGGTTCCTCAGCCTTGACACTCTGAGACCATGATAAAAATAGCAATGTTTGTATTAAAAATAAAACCCACTGGTCAGCTCTACAAAAGAGAGTCTGAACCAGGAGAGTCTGGTTCTGCAAAACACTCTACATTGTTCATGCACATTACACATTAAATAGAAAACATGGTTTTAGGGAAGTTAGAACAACATCCTAAGAAATAGAAACTAATTCCTATCCTGAGGTTACGTAAACAAATTCTACCTATTCTAGGATATTCTCCATTATCTTCAACACCTTATATATATATGAACTTTCTTGCTGGTGAACAAAAGTGACCTATAAGCCTACACTCTTAGGTTGAGACTTCACCCAAAGCTAGCCATTTCTGTCTTATTCTGTCCATTATGAAATTGTTAGTTAGTATTAGAGCATTAGGTGAGCTTTGACAAAAGTTGTGAATGCAAAAAAACTCGTTAGAATTCATTAGTCTTGAAAATTATGTTTACGATATAGTTACCAAATTCAAATTCTATTTATATTCTATATGGAATTGAAGATGGAGTGTGTTGGTTTAAGAGTGGTTGGTTTTTTATTTAGATTCTATATGGATTCCCTGCTTTCCTAGTCTGTTCTATAGCGGTCGAGATCGAATCAAATCTGAAAATCATCGAGATTGTCCCCCAGAGACGTGGCTACAAAAGCTAAAGTGATCAGTGTGATATTCTTCATTGATATTGTTTCATATCTACGAAATGATTTTCGTACCAGGATCTACATGTCAGGTGCGAGATCCAAGGGTGTGAAAGCAACTTGTAAATGTTGTTGATGTGTGATGGCCATTAGATCTCAATCTCTAATTGACTGTGTACCTTATTGAAGATATTTGACAGTGGCTCTGGTCTGGGGTTCAAATCATAACCAAGTGGCATCAGGACTACCATTGCTGCTTATTGCAGTGGTGTGACTAGGTGCTATCGACATAAGTGATGATGTACTAAGCTGAGAACCCGAGCTTGGTGTGGTGCTTTGGTGTGGATTGATGAAATACTAAGAAGAGTAGCATTAGTATAAGGGGATGTGTCATTAGGTGGTTTTCAAAATTAAAATTAAAAATTATGTTTTAAATAGAAAAGTAATGTTTTCTATAATTAACAAAAATAAATATGTTATAAGTAATTAAAAATAAAAGGAGTGAATTAGATGTTTAAATCATATATTTTTCAAAAATACTTAACAAAAATTTAAATAAACTATTTGATGATCTATGTTAAATAATGTACATATTAACTTCATATATACAGAAAAAAAAATAAATAAATAAATAATATAATAAATAATAAATAATACATAATATAATAATAATAATAATAAAATAAAATAAAATATAAATAAAATAAAATAAAATTAAAATAAAATAAAATTAAAATAAAATATAATAATAATAATAATCAATTAAATTATATAAATAAATAATATAAATTATGCTTAATTTTTATTTTTTATTTTAGTTTTTATTTTATTTATTTTTATTATTATTATTATTATTATTTTTCAGTACAAAAAAAAACACTATTTATATTAATATCAGAGAGAGATATACAAAATTCACAGATAGTCTGGCAATCACATGCCGATCAAAATAGTAAACAATTACAATATGTTCATGTATTACATCATGAGACGTCTCCCTGTATAAACATTATAAGGAAGGATCAAATGTAAAACAAGATTTGGAATCTGTGTATGATAGTATCGTTATAGATAGAATATCAGCCCGATACTAAGAGCAAAAAAATAGACCCTGTTGTAAAGACATAGTATAAACACCATCTGCAAAGGAGAAACCTTGCTTCAGAGAGGACACCGTGAGAAGCCCAGTGGCCAAGCAAAAAAAAGTTCATCAACAGCGAAAAATAAGGGAAAGGATTTAGATTTATGTTCCTGAGAGGAGAAATTCCTCCATGTTATATGTGATATTTTCCCATAGTATATCCATATACCATTTACCTGGCTCTTGAGATAGTCCTTTCTTTGATAAATTGTCAGCTTGTTCATTCTAGGATCTATCCACATGTTGGATAGAGTAACCATTTTGTACTTGCCAGAAACACTCAAGCCTTTTCATTCATCCTATTAGATGGGGATTGTTTATGGAAATCTTCCCTAAGACATGATCAATTATAATTTTGGAGTCTCCATAAATATGCAGGTCAGGTATGTTTAGGAATTTACTGAAACATAAGAGGCCCGAGAGTGCCATTGCCTCTGCCTTGTTATTGGTACCTTTCCTTCCATTCCAGTAAATGTTGAAATTTAGATGTTCATTCATGGAAATGTAGACACCACAAGCACATATTCCATTTTGTGTTGCCCCATCAAAAAAACCCCTTGGGTATTCCAGCAAAAAGTTATTATGTCCATTGGTTTTATTATTAAGCTGTTTGAGCTGTGGCATGCAATTGTTATAATAAGAGATGACCTTTTGAGTTATTTGCTGAAAATCTTCGTGTTTGTTTGGAACAAAACATTGTTCCTCCACTTCCAAACTGTCCATATAACTATTTGTAGGATGGACCTCGAGGAAACCTTTTGCACACTCCACCATTCCAGTGAATCTTTTAATGAAGGATGCAGTATAAAACTGAAACCAAGTAAAATTGATAATTTTCTCCATACCTGAGATGTGAGGTAGCAATGTAGGAATATATGCTCATTATTTTCTGCTCCAGCTTTGTAGATTAAACAGATACCCATCCCTTGCCACTGTGTTTTTTGCAGATTGTCCCATGTGAGATTTTTATTATGAAAAGCTAACCAAGAGAAAATAATGATTTTACTTGGAACTCCTATTTTCCATAAAGTAGTTGGAAATTAACGTCCTGTTAGGAGAGGTTGTATCGTGGATAAGGTTAAATGGGTGTCAGCACACTTATATTATCGGTCCCCCTTTTCCCCTTCCATGTAAGATAGTCATGTGGTTTTGTACGACAAAAAGCAATATTTCTTATGATTGTCAATATCTTGTTCCATTGACGAGCCAATTGTCCTTGTAGACCCAAATCTTGAGCTTCTTTCCATATAGGAGAAGGTCCCTGCCAGCTCGCAATAACCTGTCCCCAAACAAAGATGCCCACTCGATGAAAGACATTTATGATTTGTTGAGGAATAGAGAAATCCTTCCCTGCTCTAGAAATTGGGTCTAAATCAATGAACATTCTGTTCCCATTTTGAAAACTCCATGAGAGATTTTGTAAGAAGAAGGATTATATTTTGCGAAAACTTTGCTAGATAGAAAAACCATGTATGGATCCTATTATGCCTTTTCTGTACCAGAATGAAAAGTCCTTATTGCTCAAATACTTTATTTTTATGGACCTACTCCAGGTGCCCTCTCCGTATAAACCCCTCCATAAGGATTTGCACAATAAGGTTATTCCAAATTTTCGAAGATTCATAATCCCCCAACCTCCCAGATCCTTTGGAAGAGTAATGTTAGAAAGTTTGGTTAAATGAAATTTCTTCTTTATCCTCCCCAAATAAAATTTGTTGTAAGTTGATTTAGCATTTTAATAATGCTATTTGGAATATAAAAAAGGTGAGCCCAATATACAGTCAATTGTGCTAAAACTGATTGGGCAAGTACAACTCTTCCTCCCACCAATAGGCACTTGTTTTCCCAACCCAAGATTCTTTTATAGTAATGATCTATGATCCATTTCCAGTCCACTCTGGTGTAGTAGGCGGGTTTAAGGTGATATCCGAGATATTTCATTCCTTCTTGTATAGGAATTGCTTTGATGTTATATAGCTCTGCAATGTTATCAATGATTTCCCTATCACATTTTCCGTGATAGATAATAGATTTATTTTCATTGATTTGTAGACCTGTAGCCATTTTGAAATTCTTTAGGATGTTGTAAAGACATATCCAGGTGAAACGACAAAGCATTCCAAAAATCAGGATGTCATCAGCAAAAAGGTTGTGTGAAATGTAGTTGTTTTTGTTGATCATCAGAGATCGGCCGTGACCCTCTGATACAACCCTTTTTATATGCAAACTTAGGCAATCCATTGCTAGGATGAACAGTAATGGGGAAAGGGAACATCCCTGTCACAAACCTCTAGCCCAGGGAAGAAAAAAGTAGGATGTCCATTTATAAGGATGGAAAAATTAACCTTCTCAACGCAAACCATAATCTAGGTTGTACAGTAAAGATTGAGGCCAATTTTGGTAAGAACACATCTTAAGAAACCCCAATCTAGGCAGTCATATTCCTTTGTTAAATCAATTTACAAAATCGCAGCATCAAGTTTTTTAGTGTGTATGGAGTGCAAACTTTCCTGTGTGTTTGCAACGGCGTCATGAATAATTCTATCTTTTAGGAAACCATGTTGTTCCTGTGACATATAGTTCGAGAGAGTACCTCAGATTCTGCCAGTTATGATCTTAGAGATAATTTTATAAATTGCATTGCACAAGGATATTGGTCTAAAATCTGAAAAAGAATTAGCATATTTTTTTTTGGAATTAGGGCAATGTAGGTTGACGTTATATATTGGTGAATTTTACATGACATTCTAGATTCCTTAACCATACTCAGAAGATCCTTCTTTACTAGATCAAAGAAGTGAAGGAAGAATTCGATCGTCCATCCATCCGGACCTAGACATTTATGTTTCTTAAAAGATTTCATTACTTTTAAAAGTTCTTCTTCATAAACAGGTTTGTATAATTCTTCATTTTGTTCATCATTGAACATGGTGGGGTATGGGTCAATTCCTCAGATGATATCTTTAGCCTTAATGTTCTTATTCCCACTGTAAGATTTCTGGAAGTGTTCTACAGCCGCATTGCAAATATCTTCCTGAGTATGATAAGTATTTCCCCCATCATCCCTAATCTCCCAAATAGTGTTAATGTTCCACTGCTGATTTGCATATCTATGAAAAAATTTGGTATTTCAGTCACCTTCTTTTAGCCATATAGCCCTGCTTTTTAGTCTCCATGTGGCTTCCCCAATAGCCAATAATTTGTTTTTCTTAAATTCCAATTCTTTTATGCAGAAGCGAAACTTTAAGGGAAGACATTGATCTGTCATCCTTTAGGCAATCCTATCCAATTCCATCTGAATGTCTTCTAGGGCTTTCCTATTTGATTTTAGCTCCCTGATTTGCCAAGGCTTTACTACTTTCCGAAGGGAAGCTAAATTGTCAAGGAGATGTTGAGAAGAAGAGACCCTGGAGAGAGGAGAGTGACAACTCCAGGTTTTTTGTACAAGTTCATTGAACTCTGGGTCATCCATCCAAGTTCTATTAAATTTGAAAGGATGACGTTTTCAGATTCGAGAGTTTTTCCATTGCAGCATGATGGGCCTATGATCTGAAATGAAGTTGTTTAAGATATCCATATCTAGGATGCTCAAATGTTCCAACAACTTATCATGGAGCAAAAAACGATCGAGTCGTTTGGCCAATAAAAAATAACACATTATATTTTATACTTTAGTATAAAAAAAATCATATATAAAAAAAATTTGATGCCTCGGCTCATCTTAAATTTATATTTAAAATAAATCTATACTAATTTAAACCGGTAAATCTTTATTACGTTACAACTAGTACTTAATAACAAATCAAAGGACTGTTTTCGTTGCTTAAAAGTTCTATCGGAACTACATTGCATTCCACTAATATTCAAGGAACATTTCCGGTTCTAAGAATTTCGAATAAGACTCCAAATTTGACTCTGCGGGCTGTGCAGCGGATAAATGGTTGTTTCCAACTGATAACTTACAGTGCACATGGAGTGGGTTGTTGCGTCAGCAGAATTGATGTGAAACTTGTGTAGTTGTCGTGAAGAAGGTGGAAAAACTTGGAGCTTTTGTATATGTTTTGGGCACTCGCTAGCTATTTTCTTGGACCCCATGGTACAAGTTTTTTGTTCAGCGGTATGTAATATATTGTTATATGCATATGTGATTCTATTGAATACGAAATTAGGAATTGATGAATTGTTTCTCTTCCATGAACTTAATTAAAATAACTATTAATGTTTATCAATTTATTTAGGTTCAGTTTATTTATGTTATTTAAACGGATTATCTTTTATCTAGTGCTTCAATTTGGGTTTAATGTTACATATAATTAATATTTAAAACATAACAATATAAAAAAAAAAAAAATTATTTAGTGTTTTTTTCATTAAAATACGTTTTTTAGGTAGCTTGGTTGAGTATATATATCAATTATCAAAAGTTTTTGTTTTAAGCCTTTGGGATTTTCTAAGAAATCTACATTTGGGCAGTTCTTTTTCTCTTTTTCAAAGCTTTACAAAGACCAACTTAATAGTTATTATGCATAGTTATATAGGTACTGCTCCGATGCATTGGAGAGCACGTACTTAAAGCTCTCTCGCTCCTGGGAGCTTGGGAGGTGATCAGAAATGCTCCAAAACTGCTTGGAGTTTTAACTGGTACTTTGGAGTTTTTCCGGAGTTTCACTGCAACCGATTTTTTATGTTTTGGGAGCTTACCTTAATAGTTATATGGGTACCGCTCCGATGCATTGGAGAGCACGTACTTAAAGCTCTCTCGCTCCTGCGAGCTTGGGAGGTGATCAGAAACGCTCCAAAACTGCTTGGAGCTTTAACTGGTACTTTGGAGTTTTTCCGGAGTTTCACTGCAACCGATTTTTTATGTTTTGGGAGCTTCACTGCAATGAATGAATGCAAGCTTAGGTGTATTTGACGTTGCGAGCTTGGGTGCTGCTTAAACTGAGGGAATTATGTGAAGGGAAGGGTATGTAGTTGGCTTTAGATTTGGATATGGGTCTGGAACTAAGATAAACAACATGTTTATGGAAATCCCTTCTATCCAAATGAAGATGAGGCATCTCGCCAATCATGATCTTTGTCATTGGAAAGCTATTCATTCTCCTCATATACGCGGATGGCGGATGGATATAAAAGAATTTAGGAAGATTGTTGGCCAAACGTCTGGCCAATCATAATCTGTCATTGGAAAGCTATTCATTCTCCTCATATAGGCTGATGGATATAAAATAATTTAGGAAGCTCATTGGCCACTAACAAAACCATCATTATGGCCCGAGTTGAGTGAACAAAAGATAGAATAGTAAAGAAAAAAATAGTTGAAATTATGAAATATAAACATTATGAAAAAACCAATTTTTAATTTAATTTTCATATTTATTTAAATATAAATATATATTAACTTGGAAATTTATAATTTTATTATACAAATTCTTTCTAAAATAACATTGGATTTAAACTCTATTGTTTTAATTACTATTAATATATATTTTTATTTTTTTATCTTTATTATAGTTATATGCAATACATATAATATTAGTGAGGTTACATCAAGGGCTAAGAATTGAACCAATGACTTAACATATAGCATTGCATGAAATAC
>APFE031175085.1:65527-84934 GCA_000404065.3 Pinus taeda
CCTTGTTTTGTTTAAATTCCAACCCATTATTTACTCTATTGGAAATGGGTTATCATAATTCCTCTTCTTTCAAACTCTATAAACTTATTATTTGGTATCACTATTGCATTTTTCTTGTTGGGAGCTGCCTAACAATATATATTTCATCCAAATCTAAGTTTTGGACAAAAGGTTATAGCCTTAAATTTTTTTACTATACTACACCAAGTTAGTAGCTGACATTTGGCCAAGACATGGTAGCCTATCCATATGTCATGATCACATTCTCCATGCCACGTCACATGTGGTTGGCATGTGGCATTCTTACATCTTTATGTCCCTATTGCATTGCCCATATTAGAAGGTAAACACATCAATTACCTACCCACATCAAAATCAGGTAAAAACCCAAAGACACTTCTTCTACAAAAGTCAAATTTCTAAATTAACAGAATCTAGGTCTAATCTTCATCAAATAATTGGAATACCCAACATAATGCTAATTAACAAATTTGTATCTCGAACTGAGCTAAATGGTGCATTTCTTCAAAGATATTGATTCCAAGTTTGACAAATTCTATATTTAATTTATGATAGATGACAATAAATATCCATCGAAATGATACCAAATAGAATTTAGTCATATTCTATCTAGTATATTTGGATCCAGGGAAATATTTAAACACGTGATTATCCAAAAATTCAAAGTTTGGATTTAACACATTTTTCAAAAGACAAAGATAGTTCATGTTAATGACAATTAATATAATCTTATTTTGATTATGTCAAACACCTCTAGGTTAGAGAAAATATTTAGGGGACACTTTTTTTAAACTCATATTTCTGAATTTTAGATTTGTAAAATATAGGAATAATTCATGTAAAGAAATTAATAGAATCCAATCCAAATTCCATCAAAAACATCTAGATCTAGGAAAATCCTTAATAACCATTTTTCAAAAAAGCCATATTTGTATATTATGGATCTTACTTTATCAATTCCACATCATCCCTACCACATAGGCACAACATCATCTTTTTCCACATCGACATCCCGCTCTGACATGCCATCTTAGCATGCAAAGTCAGCATGCCATGTCATCTTGATATGTCTTTATGCAACCTCATCATGTCATGTCATTCTTCTAATGAAATGGCTACAAATGTCTCCACATGTTTTTCCCTGTTGTCATCCAAGTCCTAGCTTTTTGAGAAAATGTCAATTTATATAATTTATGAATCTTTGGACTTCTGGATCTATCATTCAATAATATCGAATTATCTATTTTTTGTTAATATATATCCATTAATTGCCCACTAGGGAATATTTTCATATGATATTGGTCCAATTGATAGATGGCTTTTGAGAGAACCCACTTTGTCAAATGACAATTTCCTAACTAGAAATTTTGCTAACTAGGCTACCATAAATTCATACCATGAAGAATTTACAAAGGTTTCTCTTTTCCTTGAGGCTAGTCTAGTTGCATAGAAATGGTAAAGGTTTTGTAACATTCATAACAAATAACTAAGAACTAGGACACTTTACATAATTTTGATAGGAATGCTCCCAATTATACCTAATCTTGGTTATGTTAACCTATTATAATCATATTCTATTAAAAATTGTTAACATTTATGTCCATAGGCCAATGGTCCACCAGGAAGAATAAAGGTTATTTTTTAAGACTTATGGCTAGTAAAGTGGGACTAGGATTGACACTCTTTTCCATATAAGCTCCTAGTCATAGGCCCATAATCCATATGAACATAAGTCAAGGATAAAAAATCCCCTATCCCCAAATTTTCCAAATTTAATTCCAGAGACTAGGGAGTTGTAGAAAAAACATATGTGCACAACTTGATAGAATACATAGTGCAATAATCCAATTCCATAGAAGAGATTTTAGAATTCAATATTGTCGTTTGTCCTATGGTTTCTCATAGATTGATAACATATCGACAATATTATTGTATGAATAGAAGTATTTTAGGAGAGATTTATCTTATACCACAAAAATTATTAACCTTTAACTATTCTCCTGCTAACCAAACATTGTATAAACAATTGTAGTTAAATAATGAGCTTGCAGAAAAAGAATTAAAGGCCTGTTTTTGTACATAGTAGATGAATAACAACAACCAGCAGATGGCGTGATTTCAACCCAATCATAGGTAGTTCACTGAATAACTCCACCCCTTAGCCAAGATTTCATACCTCCACACCGAAGTGGGAATAATGGCCTTGGGTTTAGTCTATAGGAAATTTAATCAAGATATCCTTAACTACCAAGTTTTGCAAATGAAAAAATAGCAATAGGCACCCACATTACCTACCTCTCACAATACATGAGAAATTCATTTTATGCTTCTTATTCCCTCGAATATCTCTTCATCGCGTGCTTTTAAAAGAGGCATATAAAGTTCCTATTGTGCTTCTTATTCTCATATTTTCCTATTTTTATAGCTCTTTTAACCAATATTTCCTCTCATTTTTTTGTCTAGTCTGGTCTATATGTTCATAAACCTTAAATTTCTACAATTTTCTCTCCTATCAAACTCTCTCTCTCTCTATCAATCTCTTTTCTCCTATTCAAAACTCCTATGCATAGTTGATTAACAGGTGTTGATTAATCATTTTATCTTCATATTAGGGTATATTTCTTTTCTTTGATAATTTCTTATGAATGTTGTTGGCTTCTTATTAATATTTATTATGTTTTTCTAATCAAAAAATTACCAAAACATAACTAATAAGATCACAAAATGATAATGAACACAAGATATAGGCTCCAAGATAGGGGGAAAAACCCACAAGGGGGAAAACATAGAAAACCATGACCATGACAAGACTCCAACCCTCAAGATGCCAAGTCAAACCCTCCTTCCTCACATCAATAATTTCATTGAAAGAAACATGTATAGCATCAAGAACAAACTTCAATAGGATTTCACAAGTGTGAGCTCAAGAGAATTTTTCCTTAATGTACAAACTTTAGATTTCAACCTCCCTTTCTTTCCTTGACTTTGGCTTTCCTTCTTTGCTTTATTTCATAAGATGATACTTAGACCATGTGAATTTCTTGTCCCAAAATGAGTTCAACATGTCCTCTATTTATATTTCCCAGAGGGGTTCGATTAGATGTCTCTTCCTGGGTAGGGTCGTCTTGATAGGTAGGTCCAACTTAACATCTTGAAGTGACTTTGACTCAAATTACATCTTTGAAAATTTATTTTTCTAGGTTATAAATAAACCTTTGACTTTAACTAATACAAATAATAATGAACATGAAGAACATGTTTGAATAAAATAATAATTTGACTTAAGCATGAAACCCATGCTTGAAAAATAAGAATTTATTTTTCTTCTTTTTGTTTTTACATGAAATATACAATGAAACAGGTACAATGATAATTATGAATATAAAGCCTAGTTACATTTTCCAATGCTCCCTCTTAACTAGGTAGGTATTCATAATTACACACTAGGATACGAGGATAAGTTCAAATTGAAATGTTTTCATAAGAAGAGTTCAGATTGATAAGCCATCGTCAAGCATCAACTTTATTACCAGCATTATCAATATGTAATATCAAGGCCTTGACTAACAAGATCTAACTCTCCACTAGATTAGAGCACAATGCTGGGAGGCATACATTTGGACACCACCACAACCACCTCTCAAGGCACATACCCCATCTGGATGTTCACCGAGTATGTCCTTACAGGACTATTCTTATCTTGGATTCCTAATACTCAAGAATATCAGTCCTCTTTGACTACTCTTACCTCGGATACCCTGTCCTATCTTCAAGGAGTATCGATCCACAGGACTATTACCTATTTTGGGTTCCAAATCCTCAAGCAATATCAATCCCATATGCTTATCCAATCCTTCATTCTCCTTACCAGTGCCTTCACTAGAACTATGGCTATTAGTCTTGGCCTGGTGCATGACACATGGATAATATGGTGTGCATTATCACTCCCTCTCAACCAGGGAAGAGATCCTTACTCCCTATCAACCAGGGAAACATAACCACAAGTCTCAACTTATCTCATTCATTAACTACTAGTTCTTCCAATGGAGATCTAGTTGTAGTTTTTAGGCTCCTATCTATTAGCACATCTTACCAAGCTTCAAACTCCATGAATGTCAATCTTCACATAGCTCTTATTATGCCAACAAGTTAACCTTCTTATGGAGCTAAACTATTTTACAATCTATCTTCATGACAAGGTTTTCTCCTTCATTCTTTCATAACAGAATTCTGATTCACACTCTTCAATAAGTCATACTAGATTTCCAAACTTGAAATATACCCTTATGATTTTCTACGCCATCATTAGTGTTGTCCAAACAATTCATGTGCTCCAAAAATGAATCAGTTAGTTGCCGATATAATATCATCAAATAAATGCCTCAATTGTTATCATTTTAGCTTCCTCTCATTCTTTTGCAATATGTCCTTCTAGGGAGTCAAACTAAATCCTAAGAAAAACATAATTATCATAGTTTCCAAATCCCAATAGTCTTCAGTCAAGGTGTGGGATTATTTCATGTCATGTTTTTGTTGCTAGCTCCCTCTTTATATGGTTTATTTTAAGACTGCAAACTGTAAGGTCCTTTTAGTCATTTTGTGCTTCTATCTCCCTCTGCAATTGTCATTACTCTCTTTCTTACATTTTCAAGCTACCATATCGGATGTTGATATCATCATGTGTTATACCCATTTGTGATGCTCCTCAACCATATGGAAGAGTCTTGAATTTTCAGTCTAACAAAGACATTTCATTCTTATGATCCGAAGTATGTTTCTGAATCCAACTATTTATTTAATACTTTTTAAGGATATGAAACTTTCTAATGATGAACCTTTTCCTAAGATAGGCATACTTCATTTCATATTTTCTAGTAGCTAAGGTAAGTGAACTTTCATCTATTGATCCAGATCAAACAAATAATTGTCACATATTCAGAGTCTTGCTATATACATCATAAACATCACATCACTTTCATATACATATATTACTGTCATAATGTTTATTATCCATTATTTTCCAATAATAGATTATCCATCCATCTTTGTCATGATTTTCTGCCTTATTTGAGATCATCGTTATGTCTATCTTTTCATTTTTATGTAACAAGGTTCCAATTCACCGACACATATATTATAGTCATGCTTATGTCACATGGATCATAGTCTCACTGTCATCATGGTCACTATATCACTGTCATATGGATCATTGTTTTATTGTCAATTGATATTTCAAGGTTACAACCATATAAGGTCATTGTACAGCTGTCATAGGGCACTGTTGTCAAATTTCTCCATTGTCACATATCCATAGGTCAATATCATAAACCAAGGTAATTTTTATACAGATCATAGTCATGCCTCACTATTGTATATATCATTGTCATGTTTCCAAGTCAATCATCAAGTCATTATGCCTCCAAGTCCTTTTCATATACATAATTGTTCAAACCTCAAGTTGCACATCACATAATTATAGCTGTGAATAATAGAGATGATGTGAATCTCATGAATACAAATACAAGCCATATTAACATATTGAGCCATAGAAATATAATTTTGAACCACTAAAATATGTACCAGTCTTAGAGATTAGCACGAGCCATAGGTGATAGAAAGCCACAAGCATATGCATGCGATTTGATCTAGAATACGAGTAATTTAGAGATTAGATACAAGATACTGTAATATGATAGCCAAATTATGTGAGTCACGTGTTCTTTCTTGCACGAATATTCCTTTCACATATATCATTTTCTTCTAGAAGAAATAGATTAGACCTAAGCTTCAAATGTTACAGTTCTTCAATGTCAAGAACACAACATAGTAATTCCTATTGCTTTGACAAACTTCATCGGTAGGTTGGCTTCATTGATATGACAAATCCTTCATTTATGTATAGGCCTATTGAAAATTTGTAAGGAGATTGTATCAAACTAAATGCTATGTCCATAGATTTGAACATTGTCACATCCTTCAAGTCCTCTCTTCAAAGCTTCTTCTTAGAATTTGTTTATAGTCTGGTATGTGATCTTAATTGTATTCATAGTAATTCATGGATGCATTTTCATAGATTTCTTCGAGCACTTCATTTATTCAGGGCCAAATTCATAGAGATGGCTTGGATACAAAGTTATAGAGTTAATCTTCAAAACCAAATATCTTTGAATTATGTTATAATATAGTTTATAGTGCATAGTAAACTTCACATATAACGTCATAGAAGATTCGATGAGTGCACAATTTGGTGTTCTTATCTACTGGAGGGCTAACAGAGATAAGTTGTACTAGATTTGATTCTTTGTATATTTCTTGCTTTTATAAACACTCTCTTTGAATTCTATCATAGAGTTCATATATCCTAAAGTGTCTCAGACAATGTGATCTTTTTTAGGTCGACGTTTATGTAGTAGTATTTTAAACGCCAACTTGATAGTTCATATACATGTTTCTTATAAATCTCTTTATTTACCCTAGATATCTTGGCTTAGGTTTCAATTACTACAATGCTCAAACCAAGTCAAAACTCTTTTATTCTTCGACCCTAGGTTTTGGGCTAGAGTATTCAAACCATAGAGAGCAATCTTGAATGTTGATAGAGAGGGTCTCAGAGTTTGGAGGATTTCTTATTTGTAGAGGATCATATCCTAATAAGAGATTTAAGTCAAACTATAGCCTTAAAACACAAATTCCTTGAATATAGATGATCTCCAAACCATTCTCTATCATAAATGGATCTTTCAAAAGCAGGAATCCAAAATTTTGGATCTGGATATTTTTCACATTATAGTTTCCAAAGTTTTGTCCATTTATTCATACTAGAACGAGAGTGAATATATTAGAGAGATTTCATGTTAGAGTCAGTGCATATCAAATGCTTTTCTTGAGCTCAAATCTTGAATGGAGAGTATGAGTTTCATATTCTTTTGATTGGATGTTGTAGACTTCAGATATGATTATGATCTTCTTTCAAATAGAGTGGTGACTGCTTATAAAAATAATGAGTCTTCTTCACGAATGCCAACATCGTTTGATTCTTAAAATGATATCCTTCAATAGAGTTTGATTCCATGTGAGAACTCGTGTTTTCTGTATATTAGGGTATATTTATGTTCTTTGATAATTTCTTATGAAATTTGTTTGCTTCTTATTAATCTTTATTATGTTCCTTTCATTAAGAAATTACTAAAACATAACCAAGAATATAGCAAAAAGATAATGAACACAAGATATAGGCTCCAAGCTAGGGAAAACCACCTACAAGGGGGAAAAAACAAGAAAAATCATCTTCTCATAGAATCATATCAATGTGAGATATCTAAGACCCATGACCATGACAAGACTCTAACCCTCAAGATGCCAATTCAATTCCCCCTTCCTCACAACAACAATTTCATCAACATCAACATTTGTAGTAGCAAGAACAGGATTCAACAAGATTTCACAAGAGCAAGCTCAAGAGAATCTTTCCTTCATGTGCGAACTTCATATTTGTGGCTCCCTTTCTTTCCTTGACTTTTGCTTTCCTTATTAATTTTTTTTTAGAAGATGATACTCAGATCATTTGAATTTCTTGTCCCAAATGAGTTCAACATGTCCTCTATTTATATTGTCTAGAGGGATTCAATTAGATGGCACTTCTTGGGTAGGGCCATATTGGCATCTTGAGGTGAATTTGACTCAAATTACATGTTTGAAAACTTATTTTTCTAGGCTATTAACAAGTCTTGGACTTTGATTAACACAAATAATAATGAGCTTGAATAACATGCTTGAATAAAATAAAAATTTGACTTGAGTATGAAACCCGTTATTGAAAAATAGGAATTTATTTTTCTTCTTTTCATTTTTACATGAAATATACTTTGACATAAGTACAATGATACTTATGATGACCAAACCTAGTTACATTTTCCAACAACAAGAATTTTTCTCTCACTACATATTCCTTACCCAAAATGTAGGGGAGACACCTTGCTTAAGTATATAGATGATGGCTTAATTATAGGAATTAGTTTTCCTCGCTACTCATATTTTTAAGAAGTTGAAGACGATAAACTAGGATAGATGTATGAATAATAGATGATTGCCTTATAACACCTTACCTTTCCCCACTTATGGTATCACATCCCTTATAGGTTCTCATAGTTTGTTGTCATTGGTCATCATCATTTTATTAACTACAAAATAAACACATTTACAATGTTTACACCATAATGGTATATCTACCTCATGGTGATCATTATAACATAAAATAGAAATATTCTTGCATATTCTTTAAAATAATTAATTAAAAAGTTTTAAAGGAGATAAATTGGGATGTTACACATAGGAAAAATATAGGAAATTGTCTAAAAACATCATCAATTGACAAGGATATAAAATAATAAGGCTATATCATGGATACTTTATATCATCTCAAAGATAAAGAGAAAAACATTACAAGTGGGTTTTCATTCACTTTATAGCCTGATTGTATTGAAACTCATGCAACTTTCACAACATTTCTTTTGAAAGTTGAGTAAGTCTACTCACATGAGTGAGCACAGCCATTTTGGCACATTTAAGGAGACAATCCTAGTTGAAGTAGCTCTAGGTTGATGCATAAGAGAAGTTCTGCATCTGATGGGTCTCGATTAATGTTTACCTTTTTGACAGTTTCTAGCTCAAACTATTGAATCTCTCTTTTCACTACAATGAATTATCAGTAAAGCCTTCATTCCCACTCCCTCTATCGTGTACTTAAGTGTAAAGTCCATAGTAAACCCAATTATAAAACCCTTAACACCAAGATCTATATTCAAACCTCCACACATGACCATACACTAGAACAAGTGCAACCACATAATGGATGTCATAAAATCAAATTTGTTACATATCACTATCTTTTACATTAGCCGAGGTGACAGAACTTTAATAAAGGGATAGTTACTCATCATTTAATAGCATTGTAGGTCAATGCATCGAAATATTAGATGGTTAATCAATATTGGAACTTTGATGTTTTAACAAATTCAAACCAAGTCTTTGATATATGATTATTCCAGTATGATGAAACATCAATAGATAGCCATGATTTTGTACCACTTCTTGTTATTTGGCAGTTGAGACCTCGAGATATCAAATATTGCAAAAAATTAGAAACAAAGGAAATATATGAAAAACACCAAGGCCCCAATAAGGATATTATATACTAAAACCTAGACTCTGGATGCTTTGACTCCATTAAAATGGCGGTATCTAATGGAAAAATATACGTCACTAAGCTTCATTAACTGAAAAGAGTGCCACCAGAACTTGGGAAAATCATGAGTTTTGTGCATTAGGAGAATTTTCCAATATCACATAAACTACGGATTAGAACTTTCCAATAATGCATGATTAACGAATATGGTGAAATACTTTTGAGACTAGACTCCAAGGGGTTGGAACCTTGAATGGTTTGCATGACCACCTAGTTAATTTGGTTACTTGTATACGAAAATATCATGATTTCTCAACAAAATAACAAGTATTTGAAGCATAACCTTGATAGAATATAATAACAACTCTTCCATCAACAAATAAATACAACAATCTTGAGTTTATTTATTCACAAAACTAGATGATAGATGAATACAAATATAACAATTATATAGCACTATCAAAGTCTTGGTATCCTTGGATCTATACAAAAACTTTAGCTCTATCTCTCTTCACTCACTTCTCTCTGCTCTCTCTCTAATCTCTCTCTCATATGATTACATAAAAAAAAATCATCTAAAAACACTTTCATAGAAAAAATATCAACTACTCAAGCTCTTCCTAATTTATCTAACAATTCCCTAATTTAGCTAGTTGTTATATTACTTAGCAAACAACTTGGCACTCATCAAAACCTCTTAACCATAAATATGCTTTGTATAGATATTACAAATTAGAAAATATTAAATATTACAAACTAAGTAAAAACTAAGGAAACCACCTTCATCTAGCAAATATTTTTACCTATGAAGGTCAATCATGAATTCAACTAGTTCCTACATCAAGATGTCATCCCATTTGTAGGAACATTTTAGAGTCCCCATGTCTATTTCAAGCATTGGTATCTCCATTTTGAAAAAATAGCTTTGACAATTAACTAGTTCTTCAAGAGGTTTAGAATTTATCTATTAACGAAAGACATAGGGAAGCATTTGAAAGAAAGAAGAATTGTAATTTTATGTTGTAGGAATGAGATTGGGAACTATATATCTTTCTTTCTTATCTTTATTGTTAATCACCCTCATGCATGTGTATGTTATGTTCTTGAATAACAAAGGTTTCTTAATTCACCATTATTATGGAGGTTTTTAAAGAAGCAAAAGGACCACCTTAAGGAGAGTAGAAGAGCTCGTTTGCATCCAACCACTCTTCTATGATGGTTCATGCATAAACATGTCTCATTGGACTTTCCAATAGTGCTAGTTGATGGACTTGGAATCTCACCTCCTAGCTTGGACAATTTACTCACCCTCACAAACACTACTCCAATCAAGTAGTGTATGCCTAGGGCCAAACATGAATAACCAAGATGAGTAAATTGCTATAATTGGATTTCTTGTTGATGTTGTTCAACTTCAAATCCATCACCTCATTTTTTACCTCAACTCCAACTCCTTGTAGTGTAATTAAATAAAGGTTACCTAGTTTGTGACCCATGTCTTTATAAAAAATATTTATAAGTGAAAATTTTGTCAAAATTTTTTGGAACCTTCACATTTAGACACATTCCTAAGAGCTTAAATCAATTTGTAAATAGCATCACAAATGAAATTCCAAACCAACTATTATCATGTTAACAACATCATTTACTCAATAATAATCACAAAGAATGTATATTTATCATCGCATTAGTAAACCATTATACATATAGACAATAGAAATAAAACACCCTATATACACAATATGCACACATGGATAGATCATGATGCCAATAGATACACACACACCGAGTTATTTTTCCTATGGGTTGTTGGATAAAACTACAACTAGGATGATGTATGTTTTAGTTGGATCCAAATGGGTTCTTTTGCCTATATGTTTTTGGATAGATTAACAACCATGATGACATATGCATGAACGACAACCGACTGAGTTCTTTCCCCTATAGTTTTTAGGATATAACCATAGTTGGTGATGTGGGCTCAATTAGAGACCTACCAAATACCTCTCTATGCCAAACCCAAAATGCCCAGTTCTATCACCAAATCAATGCTTCCTCCATCATTATTCAAATTTCAAATTACAGTGAGAGGATTTAAAGGGTATAACACTAGATGTCAACACCAACACAAACGTTAATAACTTGGCCCTTCTCCTCAAGGTTATAGGTGCATAGTCATTTTAAAACTTAGTCCCTTTATCTCCTTTCTTACATATTCCCTTTTGGAAATACTATACTCCACAACTCTCGTACCCTTGTTCTTTACCTATTAAAATAGGTGTGTGAACTTCTATTGAATCCCCTTACAATAATAAGCTTGCCCCTTTGTTCCAAGATTTAGCTCTTGTTCATGGTCTTTGATATATATATTAGTGCTTGGGATTTCCTCATTCCCTCCTTAGAACCAAGGCTTATAAAATCTCGACCCCACCTCTCCTTATAATGTAATTTGTTGATCTTCTGGTTGACTTGCCTACATACTCTACATGTTGCCTACCACGCAAGCCTTGTCATGTAATCCCACTTGTTCTCCTTAACACGTAAGCCAACCCTAGTTACCACTTCTTATATCTCTAGGCATAAATGAACTTCAAAAAATTGTTGGGGTATAAAGTCTCTGTATGGGACCCACTTGGCTCCTTGGTATAGCCAACCTCTATCAAAGAATGAATCGTCACGTGACAGGTTTCTGAAGATAAACACAAATTGTTATGTCTCATGCACGCTTTCCCTTATAATGACTCTGCTCCTGTATATGTTCTTAGTTGTATAGGATGCCGCAGGTCTACTCTATTACTGCATATTGGACTCAACCTTGATCTTTGCTCCATTGTAAGCCTTCAACCCTAAATTATGTTAATTCTTTCCTTTGACTATGTTTCAACTTGTACACTTTTGCTACATCCTCTGTTGTGCAACTCTAATACTTGAACAAGTCCAATCTACTTTTATGCCCTTTAATCATTGCATCAATCCCTCTTGAGCTTCCTGTACACAGCAATATTATTACAAACATATGGATGACTACATATATGTATGTGTACATCAGGCTTGTAAATAATAAAAAATGGATCAACGTTCGGTTTCCATACACTGAAAATAGAGTGTCCTCCTGCATTATATACAAATAATTACAAAAGACCTTGGCCTAAATATGAAAATTGGTCCTCTCGACCTTGGAGCCACTCTCGACCTCTAAGCCTCTCTACTTCTCTCGAATCTCTCCCCTGTTCCCTCTATGAATGATCCTCTACTTATCTTTTACATATATAAAATACACATAAAGGTCTTGAACCAGAATTAGTGCATATCCATAAATTATTCAACAAATAAATCCCCAAATTTACTCTATATCCACAAAATATGTTCAGAAATCCAACTAATCCTCAAATATATCCAACTCTCCCAAATAATTTCAAGATATCTCTTTCAGAAGAGATCTAATTGCATCAATCCTCACCTTAATTAATATATAAAAAATTTCTAGAAACTTAGGAAAATACATTTAATTAAACAACTTCACAAATGTAGGGAACCAACTCCCTTGGTAAATGAAAAGCCCCTTGTTCTAGTCAAAATACATTTTGACTTGGAAGTGGGATGCTCCTACATAAGACTCCCAAGGCGAAAAATAGTCATGGTTGTTGGGTTGTGTTATATTCTTTCCACGACTAGCCGATGTTGTTAACCGGGGGGTTAGTGGGGGGGTGGAACCCCCCCTTCATTACAACGATTGCACAGCGGGGGGGGGCAGCAGCTAACCCTGTCTAGGGGGTTTGAGGGGGATGGGTATTCCCCCTCTACGAGGTCTGGGGAAACGCCCTGGGGAAATTTGTTTTTAGACCCTATATTAGGTCGAGCAGACCTACCTATGGTTTTGTGCATGTTTTTTTCACACATTGTTTTGGACGTGATGGTTTTTGGTCCATCGTTTTGGATGCGATGGTTTTTGGTCCATGGTATTGTATGCTTCGGCATGTATAAATATGTATTGTAACATTGAAAGAAACATAATGAAACATCAATTTGATAGTCCCAGTTTTTGGGATCCAGGGGAAAATCTCTGTGTATATGTGTTTGATGTGTTATGCTCTCACATTGTTTATTTTCTATGTTTTAGAATTTGTATGCAGGTAATTTTTGTACAGGGTTAAAACCTACAATGGTCTCATGACCATGTGCTTTCATAGACTAATAAAACCCTTTTGGATCTCAGAATTTACGCTGTAAATGCTCAATTGTTTTACTATGTTGTTGTAGTCCTATTGTTGTCTCATTTGTTCTTCTAGGTTTCCAAATTTTGAGTTGTAGTTCTCCTCGTCTTGTTCCGATGTAAACTCATTCAGTCCAATTCAACCTACTTCCCATCTTCCTCCTTTCTGTAATATTCCTCTTCTCAGACACCCTCATCATCAACTTCCTCATTTCCTTAATTTCTATGTACATATGGTCTTTTGGTTGGTACATACTTTGAAAACTCATGTTGTTGTCTTGCGGCATCCTATTGCCACTGATGTTCTTCAACAATTTTTTTTTTTACTTTAACAAATAATTTGTATTGTTGTTGTCATTTCCAGCTCCTCATATTTCTGGTTAACAAAACTATGTGTCCATTGTTGCATATCCTTGAGCTACAATTTTAGGATTTCTACCATTCTAAAGAATTCATATTTATCATCTTGTTAAAATGATAAATATTCCATAAACAACTCATACCTATGTACAAGTTTTCCTCCATTATTTTGCTCCATTCTCCTATTGTCATTTCCTTTCTCTCAAGTTCCATCCTTTCTCCTCTATACTCTTGCCTAGCTTCTTGTACTTCATTAGTTGAAGTATCTCCAAGCCAACTCATTGTGTCATGCATGTATTCGTCATCTTGATAGTTTCCACAATTTGTACTCATTGTATCTGCATATTTTCCCTCTTTACTGGGTAAATGAGACAATGTTTCCTCTTCCACTAAAATGATAGAGTTATGATTATGTTCATCCTTATATTCCTTGCATCCTATAAACACACACCACTCATTAGTTGCAAAAACATGAGAATTTGTCTATGTAGATTCTTTGAACATATCCACCTCATGCAACACTTCATTCATAATATATCCATGTTCTTATTTCACTATAACAACTTCTTTCTCAATATGTTCAATGCTTGGATGTACATACTAAATTGAAACTTCATCAATTTCATCAAAAAAAAAACTCTCTGTTTCAGGCATCTCTTCCAAAAACAAAAATTGTTCTACTTCTAGATTTTCTTCCATGACTAAATTTATCCACTTCATACATTCTCCACCTTGATCTCTTCCAACAATGCTCAGCGATTGTTCTTCATATTTGTATAGAACAAAATTAACATTTTTCTCATCATCTAAAACAATTCCTACATTCACACACTATGTAACATCCCTGATGAAAATTCCATGTAAAAATATATAAATACCACAGATGATGGGACACGTGTTCCAAGCTGAATGATGGGCAAGACATCCTAGGGGGTGTTCATTTGGTTGTTTATAGCTAAGGAAATTGGCAAAGGAAATGGCTAAGGCATTAAAGAGGAAAAATGGCATTTTTGGGACATTTATTTATGAAAATAATGGAAATTAGGAGAAAAGGAAGGTGAAAGGTCACATGTTGCATGTGAGGAGAAAATTGAAGGAAAATAATGGAAAATGAATAAAATATAGGCCTCATTAATAAAAAGGATTTTGAGGCAGTGGGCAAGACTTGCTCAGTTCATTTTTGGAGCTCTCCCATTATTCTCTCTCTCTCATACTCTTGGTTACTTAGAGTTTTCTTGGAGCACTCTTGGAGGGTGTGGCATACTTGGATTCTTGAAGAAAGAAGGCAAAGAAAGAGTAGGAAAGCGCAAGAAGGCACCGGCATCAGCAGCTACATCAGATTTTCTTGCAAGTATCAAGTTGCAGGTATGATTTATTCACTAGTTTTGGCATGCATGGCACATGCATGTGGTTTCTTGGTTGTGATCTATTATTGGCATGGAGGATTGCCTGGATTGACAATGGATTTCCTAGCCTTTCCATTTCCTAGATAGCCATGGTGATTGTGGGTTTACTTTCATTGTTTTGTTTTGGTTGGTTCTCATGTTTCCTTAGCTTGGGTTGAGTTACTAGTCTTGGAAGCCTTGGTTGGACAAACGCTCTGGAAGCCATGTATAAGTTTTGGGTTGAGTTACTAGTTCTGGAAGCCTTGGTTGGAAAAACACTCTAGAAGCCTTGGAAGGCTTGGATGGAGACCAATCTAATGATGGTTTTTGGTGATGTCCGATCGTGAGGTGGAATCATTGTTTGATGGGTTGAGGTGGGTGGCCTTTAGAAGCCCTGGATGAGTTTTGATTGATGTGTTCTATGAGATCCCACATTCATGCTTGGAATATGGCATGGGAGTGATTGGCTAAAGAGAGACTTGGCTCAGCCAATCTATGGTCGGGTGGAATGTGTTAGTCCCATCTCCAGTTGGTTCATTGCATTTATTAATGAAAAAATTCATTCCCTTGATTTTCATGTGCTAAAGTACTGATGTATATATGGGTTTTGATGGCTGATATGCTTATTGTATTTATGTTCCTATTATGTCGTTTATATGCACATTTACCCTGGAGGGTGTTATACAGTGGCATCAGAGCATGGTTCAAACACTTGGACTAGATGGGCTCTATCATAGGTAAAATGAAGAACAAAGGTTAATTTTTAGACCTTTCTGTCATATCTGTTATAACTTTTATTCTGTAGAATATTAGAAGTCAAAAATTTGTCCATAATTAAGGTAAATCCCACTGATAATTTGGTAAAATTTTCAAATATTGGTTCACAATACTTTAGGAATTATGATCTAAGAAAGATGACCTTCCTGAATGCACCTTTAAATGGTCACATTGGAAATTCTGCAATAACTTTTCTTATGTAGGCTTTTAGAAGCTGAAATATCATCCATATTGAGGGGAAATACCAATTATTATGTGGCAGACATTTCAGATATTGGGTTGCAATATTTTAGGAGATATGAGCAGAGGGAATCAAGTCTTCTGAACGCTCCTAAAATCAGGTCTCAAACAAGTCACGTTGACATTTGTGTTATAACTTTTATTCTGGGCACTCTTAGGAGCTGAAATTCTTTTCACAATGAGAGGAAATCCCTCTTATATTGTGATAAAAATTTCAGACATTTGTTCTTTATATTTTATGAGATATGACCAATGTAAATCGAGCTTTCTGGATACTCTTAGAATTATGCACCAAATAGGATTGTGTTGGTATTTTATTATAACTTTTCATCTATGAAATCTCGGAAGCTGAAAATTGAACCATAGTCAAGAATAATTCCACTAATCATATGGTTCAGTTTCCATAACTTGTACTACTACAATTTAGGATATATGCATTGAATCATTCACCATGTTAGTTTGCATGCAAAGTGTTTGATGAAATGCTTAAATGATTCAGTGATTAATTGCATAAAAAATTGTTTGATAAAATGCCCCAATGAGTATGTTGTTTGGTGTTGGGAATAGTATTGATGTGTAATAGTATTTCTGTAGCTTATATATTCTTACTTTTTTAAAAATAGTTTGCTATATTAGTTTGCATGTAAAGTGTTTGAATAAATGCTTACATGCAAATGTAATAGTATAGTAGTTGTTTGTGGAAAATGTAAAAGTATGGTAATTGTTTGAAGAAAATGTTATTTTTCTTGGATGGGATAGTATTGTAGTATGATAATATGGATGTATCTGATCTATGCCTATTTGCATGCAAATAATTTGAAGAGTTGCATGCAGGGAATTTGAAAAGTTGCATGCAAATAATTTGAAAACTTGCATGTAAGGAAATGGAAAAGTGGGTTATGATGTTACAAGTGGAATAAGTGAAATATTTTTAACTTAGTCTCATACAAATGTATGAGAAATGAAAATCAATTTATTTTCAGGTATGGTTAAATTTAGTAGAGCTTTGGAGATTCCATTTCCATAATTGGACATTGGAGATCAGGCCATTATAGTAGCTTCCTCCTTCTACCTTAGTGTGGACCATGGATAGTAAGGGGGTATTTTTATAGGTTGTTATATTGGTGAATGATGATTTCAAATTAATAGACATGATGTCTTCATTTTTAGAACATGTGACTGACTGTGTATGAATTATATGTCGCTTACATGTTGATTTCATGATACCTACTTACATCCTTGTATGTTAGGTTACATTTTTTAATATTTTGATTACGCGTATCAATCTTGTAGGTTGATTACAAGAATTGATCACTTATGTTCGACTACATGCGTAGGTGTAGTTGATTTGGCATTGTTTATGCATATTTTTGGTTGCATGTGGTAATGTGCACAATGAAGTAATGGTTGTTGTTATGCATGTATGGTCTTGGTTATGCTTATGCATATATAGTAGGTAAAACATGCCTTGTGAATTCATTTTATGTAATTTAGGTCATCATGGTCCTATTGGATGTTATGATGCTAATGTGTTGGTTGAGATCGAGCAAGAGATGCAGATCATTATAATGAGGTTGCAACTTTAGAATTTGGGGTAAGAGTAGATCGTCATACAGGTATTGTATGTTCGACATGCAAGTATGTTCGACATGCAGGTATGTAAGCTAAGGATTTTATATGCATTAGGTTTATATACATTAGGTTTATGTACATACCTTTTGATGTTATGGTTACATTCATGATAGATGTTGGTTGATTGGTGTAGTTATATGCACATGTATCAGATAGTCAAGAATGATAGCAACTCGTAGTTGTATGCATTTCTATTGTTGTTTTATATTAGATAACATGATGATTATGCTATATGTTGCAAATGAGTATGTTATAGGTTAACTTGTTGATTGTTATATGATAGTTAGCTTGATGAATCGATTTTATGTTGCGGATGAGCATGATATAAAGATTATTGTTGTTATATGCTATTAACTTCATGATTATGGTTATTTCATTGAGATGTCAATGTTATAATTTGGATTGGTCATATGAATGATGGTTATGTTCATTGCCTTAAAGATATTGTTGTTATATGTATTGTGTTAACCTGGCTTGACCTATGTAGATGGTTATGGTTGCGATATTCAGGTATGAATCGACATATTTGTGAGATGGTGTCATACTAATCTATATTTAATTTTCATATGTGTGAATGATAGTTGTGTATGAGTTATGATGTGAACATGTTAGTAGATATTGTTATGGATATCATGATCTTAGGAGTGCTTGAGTTGACATGTTGTAAAATTATATCTCGCTAACTAGTGATAATGCAGACAAGATAGCCTCCCTTAAGGTACACTAAAGTATGAGTTTTCTTATGCATTATACTTGGTGTTTCACAGTTGATTACATCATCTATTTGGTATTTGAGTGCTTGGTGCCTATTATGTCATCTAATTGATTTATTTAACATGGTATGTTTGCGAGTTGGTTGAATGTTTGATGAATTACATAATATGAGTGTGTGTTCCAATGCTCTTGTTTTAAGATGATTGTATTAAAATATATGTGTTGAGATAGTTGATATGTACCTGAGTATAGTAGGTGATAGTTGTAGTATTATCACTGATGACTATGAGTTGACTATGGATTATGACCTGATTGTTAGTCTTGGTAATGGTTGATTTCAAATTAATAGATATGATTGTCTTGATATTTGGAACATGTGGTTGACATGTGTGAGCAGTTGCAGGGTAACATGCTTAGTATTAGCATGACAAGGTAATAGTTGATGTGTCTATATAACTAATAGTTTGGTGGTATGACAACATATAGTAAGCCTCGTTTATACAAGGTAAAAAGGTAAAAGAAAGGAATTGGGCAAGAATTCCTTTAGCTATGTTTGGAAACCCTAATTTCAAACAAATGAGTGCTTTTCACACAGGAACTATTCTTAACCTGGATTTTGTCTGACATTATGTGGATATGTTCTATATTCGTGAACATGCACTTGATAGGCATATTAGCTAGTCTTTAGCTATAGGTGGATCTGTTAAAGGATTGAAGTCCCTTGAGAGATGGCATGGATGTGTTCAGTTGCAAGCAGTGTGCTTGGCACAACAAGATAAGGTAACTGGTGTATTTTTATTTATACACTAATAATTATGTGTTTATGGTAGTATGATGCAGGGGATTGCATGGCAAGAGACTGCCATGAAATCTTGAAGAGG
>APFE031175085.1:90494-104243 GCA_000404065.3 Pinus taeda
CCCTTGCTTTCTCGCTCCAGCTATCTCTCGCTTCCTTCTTCAAGCACCTAAAACAAGTAAACAACAACAAACAACAACCATGATAATAGACAAATTGTAATTCAACCTACCTAACAAATCAAGAAACATTAAGCCATGAATATGTTAGATGACAAATCATGTAGGAAATCAATCGAGTTGCATATATATTGATATCAATAAGGGATTACAACCATTGTCTTGACATTATTTTTCTCCTCTGACAAGACCAGGTTCCCACACTGACTTCTGCTAGTATTCCATGATGGCTTCAATCAACAATAGTTTTAAGGCTCTTCCCTTTAGGCTTCACTCCAAACCAAATCACACTTCTCCCTTAAACAACTATATAGCTACAATTGTGAATAGATTTTTGTTTACTCCAAACCAAAATAGCACTAGCACACCTACATTAACACTTCAACACTAGCCTGTGCTTGGGAAAAAGGGAGGTTTATATAGGATGAATGGATGGGAGATGGATACTCCTCTCATGGGAGAAGGTATTATCTCTTGAGGTAGTTCCATCATTATAGGGGAAAGGAGCCCAAACTGACATCCTCAACCCCATCTAGCCAAACCATTTACCAGACTTCAGTTACGAATCTTCTAGAGCTAGAAGCTTCGACTCTTAATTTAAAAAACTTTCCATAACAGGACTGACATGACTGGAACACAGCTCAATTGCTCTGGTCGGTGCTAGGGACAGTGCTAATCTCTGCACCTCGATGCGGGGGAGACAAAGGCCATTCTCGCCGGTCTTTTAAACTAGGAAAAACAAAAGTTTCAGGGGAAATAGTGCAAAAGGGAATTGATCTGCTCATGAAGAGGGACATAATGTGAGTTTCTTCATGAAGGCAAAGCGTGTGGGGTTCACTATAGAGGTCCTCAAGGATCAAGGAATGGGGAGTATAGGGACAGTGACAAAATGTTATGTAACAGATGCCCCCTAAGGCGTGAAGGTTGAGCTAGAGTGAGGGATGAAATGCTTTATGAATCAATACGAGGAACAGTAGTCTACCATCGGAAAACCTGTAAGAAAGTACAAATACATATACATAATTGAGAATTTTGTCCAATGATACATGAATCGTGGCATGGATGCATCCATCTAGAGAATGATTATGTAAATGGATCCAGGTATGGGCGGAACCATCCGTCAAACAGGATCATAATGAAACTAAGGTATGGTTGCAACCATCCAATAATGAGAAGGATCACATATGATAACCCATGGTATGGTCGCAGCCATCCCTCTGAAAGGGACATGTATATCAACATAACCATGTCACATCACTTCGCAACTTGGACTTTTTTGATCTGAGTCTTGGGTCTTGCACTCCAACATGACCCAATCAAAGTACAAATTATAACATGTGAATAGATGTGTTGACATCAAACATGCTAGAAAGTTGCTTGATTACCAGTCAATGATGTAAATTGTTAACAAGCACGACAGGAACCACCAATAATGACAATGGTCCTCAAGGTACTATCAACACAATTCATGGAATGTGAATAGAAGAATTGAAGTCGAACACCCGTGAAATCACTCGATCAAAAGCCAATGATGTGAATTTGTCGTCAAGTGCGAAGAACTTGCCATTAGGTCATGCAAGCTTTAAGGTACTAGAAGGGAGTCTCTCAATCAACTTCCTGGATAATGAGCTGAAGTTGACGAGAAACGACTGTGTTGAAGGAGGGCCATAATGTTTTCCACATCGTCAACATGAGACGAAAGGATGAAAAATGATTTTGGGTGATACAGAGAAACAAGTAAGTGTAACTATAGAAGGACAACTCTTGAACATGTCGGTGACACAACTGGAAGTTTGGCAGCTTTTGGATCCATGGGATCGGTGGTCATGACGACATGGCAGAGATCAAATGGAAGGAAAAAAATGAACGGCCCAAACCCAGGAAGGTCAACTATACAAAAGAGGATATCACAACCCGACATGAAGCAAAAAGTGTCATGTTCAAGAGCGAGTTGTAGATACAACTAATAGATTTCCAAATTTTCCCCCACAATTTATAGAAGGTACCCCAATTGTTTTTTAATCACAAGCTTGAAGGGGATAACATATGCTTCCACTGTAAGTTCGTCCTTCAAACGAATCTGACCTAGTAAATTTAATGAACCCCAGGAAGAAGAACTCATGTTCATCATGATGACGAATCTGATGTCGTTTAATATTTTAACGAGTTTGACAAAGGTGTAGCTCAATATTTTTTTCATGTTTAGAGAGTTTGAAAAAGACATGTAAAAGAAAACTTGACATGGTCCCTTTTCATATTTTTGTGTCTCTCAAGCCCGAAAAGGTAGAAATGATACTTGAGAGAACCGCTTGACCATTTCAGCCAAGGAGTACCTTTTTCATAAATAGTGCATCCTAGCTTGAAAAAGGGGTAAACTTATACTGGGCACATGACGTTTTGCATCCGTTAAGGAGTTTGAAACAACAAGGGCTTAGCCATCTTTTCACTTTTAAAGGGTTGGAAAAGAGCTTGAAAGCAGACCCCCCATTTTACTTTCTTTTACGAGTCAAAAGGGAAAAACACTCGGAAATCTTTTCATGTGAGCTTAACGAGTCAAGAAAAGAGCTGAAATGTGACTCATCATCATCGTCAAACATCCATCACCTGTAACTATACAAAAAGGTAAACTGTATTATCTAGTTCTTGAGGCAAAATATGTTAATTTTTTTACAAAAACTTGATGTTTTCATGAAAAAATGAATAAAAAGGAGAAAAGTAAATATATTTTTACCATTTACTATTTTACCTTGTTGTGAAACCTTTTTACTCACTTTTCCATAATTTCTCCGGAGCAGATCGCGGGAGATCCAGTAGGTCAATTGTCGAGCCACCAGTTATAGGTAAAAGCCAAAGCCCTGAGCCCCATTTTCATGTCCTTTATTTCTGTTTTTAACCACTTTTTTGGTTTTTTGAGGGGGTTTTACAAAAACGTTTTCACCCTCAGTCGGCATGACTTTCGAGCATGGGATCACGCCTGCCAAGGATGATTAACAAATCCAGTTGCATCGTCAGTGCAAGTGTTTTTAAAATAGGCGTGCTAACACTGTGAATAGGGAAAAACCCTATTTCCTCAAATTTACTGTTAAAACTCAAAATTTATGGGCCAAGCATGATTGTTGAATTAAATTAATGGCTTTTGCAAGAAAGAATCGTTGAAAATGGTGGACTGGAAAGAACGGGAACATGAGGATGTTGACACTAGGCAATGAATGACCCAAATTGCCTGGAAGCTTTGAGGGATTGCGGGCTCCTCAAATTCTTTCTCACGCTAGGGATGCAGACCCAACTCGAGTTTATTTGGTACGTGATTAGTCTTTGGGACATTAATCAGGAAATATTTGTCATTGGTGCCCAGAAACTGGAGTTGGAAACTTTAGAAACTTTAGATATATACCTCATCACTGGATTGTCCTAAAGAGGGGAACTAGTTAACTTGTATAGGTCATGACAAATTGTGGTAAGCATATCTTCATTGCTTGCCGAACACTGCCCCAAGGCCCTGAAATCCAAGAGTGGGAAAATTGAGATTTCCAGTGTTCAGGATCTGACACTTAGAGTGCTTCTGTTGACCATCAACAGAGTGGCGGGGTCACAGGTGGAGCATGATACCAACAAGTCAAAGTTCATAGATGTTATTGACTGCACAGCACCCACGATATTCAACTAGGAAGAGGCCATGAAGATCAACATAAAGCGCCAACTATCCAAAGAGAAGGCAGGGAATCAGAAGCAATTTTTCTTTGGATCTGTGCTCATGTCCTTTTTCTTGGAACATGTACCACTGTTCTAGTATCAGCCGACTGAGGTATATCCTCCTATGCCGTGCAATCCACAGATGGCTTGTTGGATTCATTTGATGCCCAGGATCACTGGGGGTTAGCACATGTCATACAAACTTGCATTCTTTTCATGGCTACGACAATAGAAGATCATCATGGAGGACTGGACATATAGTGGCACCAACTTCCGTGGAGATCCGGACATGCCCTTACTAGATGGAGAGGATTTCGACGATGAAGGTAAAAAATCAAGTTTTTTAATTTTGAGATTTTTTAATTGTTTTTTGGTATATATGTGCTTATAACATTTCTCTTGTTAATGGAGATGTTGGACCAAAGCGGCCTGCAGTGATGTCCCCAATATCCAGGTGCATCCCTCGCCCTATTGATGTTGTTGCTCCTTATCAGGAGGGGAGTGACAACAAGGAGGAGATTGTGAGGAACCTTGAGGGGTTGACTTGTGGTATCCTAGAGTATGCTTGGGCAAGAGACATTCCTTGTCAGTACCAGATACACACAGTGGGAGTCTCGGATTGGATCCACCAATTGTTGACTCGTGTTGCACAAGTTGTATCATGCTACCATGACCACCATGCTGATTAGTTCCTACGTCCAGCACTTACATTTTTCGAGGCCTGCGTGCCATGGATATATGAGGCCTGTGAGCCATCGATGTTATTTTGGACACACATAGTATTTTGCTGGAGTTCTAATGTATCAAACATTATCACCAGATATATATATATATGTGTGTGTGTGTGTGTGTGTGTGTGTGTGTGTGTGTATAGACACACACACACACAACACACACACACACATAATAACACAATAATGATATACACATATGTATATATGTGTGTGTGTGTGTTGTGTTTTCTTGTCTACTATGGTACAAATGGTTTGTTTTATCTTTTCACAAGTTTCATAAATGTCTATCCAACACATGATTAGCTAATGCATCTGTCAATGTATTCATGTGTCTAGGAATATGATGATATGCAATGTAATCAAAATTTCTTTCCAATAGATGGATACAAAGATACATTCTCAATATTTGAGGGTTTCTGATGGAATATTGCTCGTTGAGCTGAAGGAGGACAAGCTATGAATCCAAGTTGACAACCAACTCTCTAATGTGAAGAGCAATGGCTTCTAACAATAGTTCAATGACCACACTGTATTCAACAATGTTGTTAGTTGTGCAACCTAGACAGATACCTTGAAGGTCAATCAACTCACCCTTAGGGTCATAAATAGCCCATGTCGCGGATGATAGGTTCTAGGTACTACAGCTTACCATCAGCGAAACCAATGTGGGGAATTGCAGACATCTACAAAGCAAGAAAAGCATAGTAAATAAGAAATTTGTTTGGAACTAACACACAAAACCACACTGCACAAAAATGAATGACACACTAATGTACACAAGTAACCATGGAAGGTGACCTAAGCATAGTACTTCTTGAGGTGGAAGTCTATACTGGGACTCGGGTAATCAATCAACATAGAAGGACACTGGAGTTTTTACCGTTGCCATGATGAGTAAGAATCGAATCGGCCAAATAATGGAGTATAACTCATATAAGGCTTTGCCCCATGCCCCATGGGTGAGGGAGGGTTACGAGTCAAATGGAAACCCCATTGAAATAATGGGAAATCGGTAAAAACTTGGGGAGGGAGAAAAATCTTGAATCCATGAAGGGATAAAGGTTCCCTCAGCTGAAATATCTTGATCTTATTAGGATAAACTAACACATCAATAGACAGCAGAGAAGAGAACTCTTCAATAGTGGTAGACATGACCATCGGACAAGGCAGGAACGAGGAGGGATAATGAGTATCGGTCCAAGGTGGTCCCTCGAGAGACATGACTTCCATGATACCTTCATCAGCAAGGAAGGTCTCGGCTAAGGGATCAGGCGATTCCAAAGTGTGAAGCCACGGGGATTGAGAGTACGTATCGAGAGAGGTCTTCAACATAAAAGAATTAGAGGATGCAGAACTCGAAGCCGAAACAATTTCCATGTAATTGATTTCGACGGGACTAAGCGGCATAACCTTGCCCCAGGCATCAACAAGATCTGGTGAAGGTATGACCCAAGGATCATATTTGACCGAGATCATGTTGAAAGAGGCAACATGAGGAGGTGGGAGTGGAAAAATTCCCATTAAGGCAGAATCTATGAAAAGACCTGCCCCCACACTCTCATTGGGATCACTAGTGTGCTCAACGTATGAAACATTTCCATCTAAGGAGGAAGAGGCAAAGAAAGACAACTGGTCGACAGTGGCAATCTTCCCTTGATGGGGAAAGCGAATCACGTGAAATAAAGAGGAGGCCACGGCGTGCATGGCATGGGACCATCTTCGACCAAGTAGAAGATTATAATTGAGATTGGAGTCAACAATTTCTACCTCAACTTGCATTGTCTTGCATTCCAAAGTAATGGAAAGGTTAGGTAAGACACTAAAGGGTCACGAATCGGACCCATTAAAGGCTTCCAAAGTGTTTAGATATTGGTTTGAAGCAAGAGAACCAATAGCCTTCCAATATGCGGTTGACATGATGCAGGTGCAAGCACCTTCATAGATGAGATTCCAGTGGATGGTCTTCTCATTGATGACTACCTGAATGAGAAAGGAAATCTAATGAGGGAGATGCGGAACATGGTTTTCTAGATAAACAAATATCAAATTGGAATCGGTGGGATCGATGCCCCCAATACCTGACATCAAATATTTCCATTTTGATGGGCAGCTTTGTAGCACCTCGAGAGCCGACATGGCTGACGACGCTTGAGCCAAATCCTCAACAATATTGTAGTGTTGAGCGGCTTGGGCGTTGGGATTATACGAGGATTTCCGCATCACACCTTGAGAGGATGGTCGTATAGAGAAATCAGGGTTAGGGTGCTCAATATGAAGAGGGCCAAAACTCAAGGTAGAAGAAGAAGGCACAGTTTCTTTCTCTTTCCTAGCTGTCGAAGTAGGAGTTTGGTAATCTTTCGATCTAGTAGCCACATTAATAGGCGTACTCATCATGAACACTTGAGATCCGAAGGAAGAAGATTGGGGTTGGTATACCATTTGGGTCCGCTGAGACGGAAACAACTCTTTAAGGATAGCGAGGGTCCCTTTGAGCAAGCAACTAACTTCAGATTGTTGGGGACAATCCTTGGTGTAAGATTCTTCCTCGCAAATGAGGCAAGGATACTTAGGTTTCCGTTGCGAAGTTTTGTCGGGAGAGGATTTGGGAGGACCCTGTTTTGGGGCATTGGTTTTACCCATGCCTTTGCCTTTCTTCTTTCCTTTTGAGGATTTATCCGTTGCGGTAGACTTGACAGCATGGACCTCTGAGGTTTTACCAAGGCCAGGTGGATTCTGGGATGAACTATTAGGAATAGCATTTGAGACCGACTTCTGCTTGGAAGAAGATTTAGCAGGGGTCTGGGATACTAAACCAATAACTCCATCAACAGGAGGTACAACTTGTGACATTGATGTTGTGGGATCAGATTATGGCCACAGAGCATCGGGTAATAACTCATACAAAGTGCCAGACTAAGAGTAAACTAAGTCCAAGTGCTAAGCATGAGTGATGGCTTACTCTTCAGTGATGCATCCACCCATAGCTATATCATGAGAAATTGGGGCCACGAATGATTTGGTGAACCATTTAGTGAGCAAATGATCAATAATCTCAAATTTGATCAGGTGATGTCTACGTCTCCATTCATGGATGTGATCAGATATGTGTGTCACAGTATCTTGCTTAAGTGATGTGAGCAAATAGGTGCCAGTTTCATAGCGAATTGGCAGCTGGAAATTCGTGAGGAAAGCCATGGCTAAAGAGCTAAAGTCATGGTAAGTACTTCGAGGCAGCTCAATGTAACACTTAGCTGCAGCACCCATGAGGGTTCATTGGAAAAGATGGAGACAAATGGAATCGTCAACGTACGAGTTCGACGAGCACCAGAGGTGATATGTCATCACATGGGCTTGAGGATCGTCTTTTGCTTTCCCATCAAACTTTGGACAATTGCTTGGTATCTTTGACGACACCAGAGGCAAGTACGATGAATGAAGGATTGGATCATTCGTGAGGCGAGATACATCTGGCAACTCGAGTGTGGCCAAGAATGGAAATTGGGTGCTAAAAGGCATGGGAGGTCGATAAGCGGATTCGAACGAAGGAGCCCATCCCTGGTGGTAAGTATTTTGGCCCCACAGTGGGGGATTTTGGCCATATGGCATCTGAGATTGCCTCCATTGTGGATTACCTTAACCATAGGGAGGATTTTGACCTTGAATACCTTAGAACTGTCCGGCAATAGGTTGTTGATAAGCAACGTACGAGTTAAAAGGTTGTTGAGCATGTTGACCTTGGACATATGGATATTGGACCTGTTGTCCTTGAACATATGGATGATCAACTTGTTCTCCCTGAACAAGAGGATTTTGGACCTATTGTCCTTGGGCATAAGGTTGATACACTTGTTTCCCTTGGACATAGGGATTTTGTACATGATGCCCTTAGACAGCAGGATTCTGGACTTGTTGACCTAGCACATTAGGATTTTGAGCCTATTGTTGTAGGTGTTGACCTTAAATACCTTGCCCTTGCAAGAGTTGACCTTGCTAATATGTATACAAGGGTTGTTGCTACCCTGGTTGGTTTTGTTGTTGCAAGGGTTGACCTTGCGGTTGCAAAATTTGTCCTTGAGGCTGCAGAGGTTGGCCCTGCGAGGACATGGGTTGGGAGTTGTGTGGAGCATATTGCAACTATTGCTACACAGTTTTTTGCAACTATTGCAAGGGTTGACCTTGCGCTTGCTGCAGATGATCTTGCTATGGGATCATTTTCCCTTGTTGTTGTGCGGAGAGCCCTTGCTACAACAAAGGTTCCCTTGCAATAACAAAAGTTTCCCTTTTTGTTGTAGAGGTTGTCCTTGTTGTTGCAAGGGTACTTGAACAGTGCCTGGGAAATTTCCGAACTAAATCTGGCCATAGCCAGGCTGAATGCACTGCCCAGATTGGAGGGTGTAAGGTTGATTAACCATTCCTTGAGAACCATATGGAACGTAAGGAGTTTGGTATTGGACCTGAGCCCCATAGGGCTGTTGATACTGAACATTTCACAATCTAGACAGATGAATAGGATTCTGAACCTGTTGGTATTGGACATTACTTGATCTAGTAGGATCAGTAGGGTTATGAATAATACCAGAAGAAGGTCGGTTCATACCAAGCATGTGAGCTTGTGAGCTGCTCACATGGGTGGCACCTGACACCATAGAAACATTAAGGTTTTCCCCCCCAGACAGTGGCACAGCCTAGGCACTGACTAGGGATGGAGGAACTGACAAAGACATTCTTCGAAACTGTCGGCTATGCCTAACGGGTAACTGGGATTGATGGACAGGGACTAAGGTAACAGCCTATTTGGTAGTTGTGTTTGTAGCGAATGAACCTGAAGTAGGCATGGCACCTGACGCCCAAATAGGGTTATGGTAAAGTGATGAGGCACTAGGTGTACCTAAAACTAACTGTGTTGGGTGGCAAACTAGTGGGAATACCCCCTGAATAGGGGAAACAATCGAGACAAAAAGGCAGCTCTTCCTCCTCAAGAGTGTGTGGAGTAGAAACTATGGACTCTTCTAAAGAGGTGACTGGAGCATCCCCTTGAGGTTCCATGTCTAGAAATAAATGATGACGAATGGCAGAAGAAGTACGAGGGGATAGTTCCAAAGGAACACCCGGATGGTTGTACGGACTGTAAGGACACTGCGGTGATATCACAACATGGTCAAATAGAGGATTTGGAGGGTACATAACCAGTCCAAGTTGACAGTCAAGGGTCAGCGAGTTCTCAGGGGTTTGAACAGGATTGTCCCGAGATTCCGGGCCAAGATTAGTAGATGACCCAATATCGAAAGTAGGTGGAGGATGAGATGAAAAAGGTTGAATGCTCAGAGCGATTCTGAGTTCAACACCTTGGTCCTTGAGTGACTCTGGTAACTCAAGAAATGGATCCTCAGATAATCTTTTAGACAGAGGAGAGGAGGAGGAACTAGGTGAACCAGATGGTTGAGCCACGACGACCTTGTCTTAGTCGACAAAAATTAACTTCAAGGCTTTAATATGTTCTTTAAGGGAAACTCATGATTTGGTCTCAGAGAAGACTAACAAGGCGTTTTCGGATCATGGGCAATCAATTATTAAGATGCATAAAAGAATGGTGCTCTTTCATTTTTTAAGAGTTGAGAAAGAAACAAATATGACTCTATCGCTTTTGATTAGAAACGACCTCGAAAGGACAAGTGCTCGAATGATCTTTTAAGTTTAATGAGTCAAAAATATTAAATGACTTCTCTGGATGATCTAGGTAAATAGGATTACCAGTTAACTGTGAACTGCATAATACCTCCCAGCAAACCAAGAATTACAAGCAGGCAATCTCCTTAAATGTTGTGTTTAGTGCATCATGTTTGCAATATGGACGACTCAAATTCCTAAGGATAAAGGATTGCAACCTAGAGGGGGCTCCCATTATATACTCGACGGTACAGGGAGCACAAATTCGTACTAGAGTTGTCTAACACCAAAGCTAATAACAGCTACTATGTTTAAAGGCGTTATAACACATCTCTATCCTAGACCTTCTAGATATGATCATTGAATGTTAAATGCGCCTTAGGTTAATTGAATTCATTTTAAATTTTATCTTGAGTTATGTTTTAGTTTTTAGGTCTTAGCTATGCGACTCGAAAAACCTTAAATGTAACTAAATGAGACAAGAACCTTTCAATTTGATGAAATTCCTCTAGAGAGGGTAAAAACTACTCAATCAGATGCAAACAACCAAGCAACTAAAAGCGAAATGATCTTTCACTACCTTACTTTTTTGAAAAATAAACTAATGAAAATGCATTCCAATTCCTAATTTCCTGAAAAAACACATATCTAAAAATCCTTTTGAAAGCAAAAGAGTTCTTTTCCTTTTCCAAATGCCAATGCAATTCTATTCTTTTAGTGATGTAAGTTATTGTAGCACAATGACGAACAAACTAGAATATCATACTTTTTCAGGAAACAACAAAGTAAACTTTCCACATACAATTCTTCAATGAAAAAGTTTTCGAGACAATAAGCTCTTGAAGTGGATGAAAACATGGAGAAAAAAAGAGGATGATTTAGACTATTGAAACACTGACTTTACCAAAAACAAGATAAGCAAGGTGATCCATGCTGGAAAAGAAATGTTTAGACAAGCAAACAAAAAATTTTCAAACTTGTGTAATAGAGGTCAAAGTCGTAAAAGGACTGAAAACGAAATGCAAGTAAGTACACCTACAACCCGACTCATTGAGTTCACAAATAGCTGAATGGATGACAATCTATATGCCCTAGTGTTGTTGACCACCCAATAACTCAAGCAATCAAGCAGAAAGATGATAAGCCAATAAGCAAACAAACAAATCAAAGGTAGCTTTCTAGTTAGGGAGAAAATGGTCTAAAAGGCTTACGGGGTCAAAATCATAAGAGCAGAACAAACTAGCCAAGATTGGGGACAAACCCTAATCTTCACTTACGGGAATCAGCACAACTGCTTAACTGACAAAAAGCACCATAGGCTGGTTGGCGTGATTGTTCCTCATCATATCTTGCTGGTCGATGTGACTGTCAGCGGATTAAGTGCACTGATCGAGGGAGCCAAGAAAAAAAAATGAAACAGAGACTAGATCTACTACTATGAATTTCAAACTTAGGGTAGTAAGCAGGAGAAAAGAAACAAAACCAAAGGGAAAAAATGGAACCAGAAAAGTTCACACAAAATCATGAAATCCAAGGCAAACAAAAGGATTGGCTCCCTAGCAGAGTCACCAATTTTTCATGAAGTAAAATTATAAGTGCGGACACAAACAAATTCCTCTAGCCCGATAGTAGGTCTAGCCACAACAGATACATTCTATGGAAGATTTCCTTAGGTTAGAACCAATTAAGAGGGCCTACCTCTTAGTACGCTTATCCCTTTTAATGATGTCCTTTCTTGCTCGCTCCACCTATCTCTCGCTTCCTTCTTCAAGCAACTGAAACAAGTAAACAATAGCAAACAACAACCGTGATAATAGACAAATTGTAATTCAACCTACCTAACAAGTCAAGAAACATTAATCCATGAATATGTAAGATGACAAATCATGTAGTAAATCAATCTATAGTTGCACATATATTGATATCAAGAAGAGATTACAACCATTGCCTTGACGTTGTTGGTCTCCTCTGACAAGATCAGGTTCCCACACACTTTTGCTAGTATTCCATGATGGCTTCAATCAACAATAGTTTTAAGGCTCTTCCCTTTAGGCTTCACTCCAAACCAAATCATACGTCTCCCTCACATAACTATATAGCTACAATTATGAATAGCTTTTTGTTTACTCCAAACCAAAATAGCATTAGCACACCAACATTAACACTTCAACACTAACCTGTGCTTGGGAAAAAGGGAGGTTTATATAGGATGAATGGATGGGAGATGGATCCTCCTCTCATGGGAGAAGGTCTTATCCCTTGAGATAGCTCCATCATTATAGCAAAAAGGAGCCCAAACTGACATCCTCGAGCCCATCCGGCCAAACGATTTACCATATTTATGTTACAAAGCTTCTAGAGCTGGAAGCTTTAGCTCTTAATTTAAAAAACTTTCCATACTAGGATTGATGTGACTGGAACACAGCTCAATTTCTCCGGCCGGTGCTAGGGACAGTGCTAATCTCTGTACCTCGGCAGGAGGGAGACAAAGGCCATTGGTGTCGGTCTTGTAAACTAGGCAAAACAAAAGTTTCAGGGGAAATGGTGCAAAAGGGAATTAATCTACTCATGAAGAGGGACACAATGGGATTTTTTCATGAAGACAAAGCATGTGGGGTTCACTGTAGAGGCCCTCTAGGATCAAGGAACGAGGAGTACAGGGATAGTGACAAAATGTTGTGTAACAATCATGATGTTTTGATTTTGAGCAAATCTTTCATTGTAAATATTGCAATGAGCTATGTTATAAATCTCCATGGGGAAATATGTTTTATTTTCAGCAGTCATGTTGGTTATAGGTTTTGTTGGACACCGAGGATGGTGTTCCCCCAAGGGGGAGGGTTCTGTAATAGCCCTGATGAAAATTCCATGTAAAAATATATAAATACCACAGATGATGGGACATGTATTCCAAGCTGAATGGTGGGCAAGACATCCTAGGGGGTATTCATTTGGTTGTTTATGGCTAAGGAAATTGGAAAGGGAAATGGCTAAGGCATTAAAGAGGCAAAATGGCATTTTTGGGACACTTATTTATGAAAATAATGGAAATTAGGAGAAAAGGAAGGTGAAAGGTCACATGTTGCATGTGAGGAGGAAATTGAAGGAAAATAATGGACAATGAAGAAAATATAGGCCTCATTAATAAAAAGGCCTTTGAGGATCAGTGGGCAAGACTTGGTCAGTTCATTTTTGGAGCTCTCTCATTATTCTCTCTCTCTCTCTCTCTCTCGCATACTCTTGGTTACTTAGAGTTTTCTTGGAGCACTCTTGGAGGGTGTGGCATACTTGGATTCTTGGAGCAAGAAGGCAAAGGAAGAGCAAGAAATCACAAGAAGACATCAACATTAGTAGCTACATCAAATTTTCTTGTAGGTATCGAGTTGCATGTATGATTTATTCACTAGTTTTGGCATGCATGGCACATGCATGTTGTTTCTTAGTTGTGATCTATCATTGGCATGGAGGATTGCCTGGATCGACAGTGGATTTCCTAGCCTTGCCATTTCCTAGATAGCCCTGGTGATTGTGGGTTTACTTTCATTGTTTTGTTTTGGTTGGTTCTCATGTTTCCTTAGCTTGGGTTGAGTTACTAGTC
>APFE031175085.1:104878-123201 GCA_000404065.3 Pinus taeda
ATTGATTTCTTTATCCTCATATGTTGACCCTCAAAAGGCCTCTTCTTAGCATCTTCATCACTTCCGCTTTCTCTGTAACACCCTCCTCCCATATCCACCCAAGTAACTGGCCAACTAGGGTAAACATGTGATGAGAAGCTACTATAATATGATTCAACCTCCTAGGTAACCTTAAGGAAGTGGAATCAATGGGAACACATCGAACACACCTTCCACATCAGCAACAACACTCCCAGGAGCCACCCCAACCACTCAGGAATCATGCCCCTGGGTCCCACTTAGTTTTTAAGCTATTAAACTTTTGGACGCCCACATGATATGGGCATGTTAACGTCTAGAGAGCTATGAACGCTCCCACAAGCCTGCATGCTTGCGTCTAGGGACTAATTCCAACAAACCCATGCCAAAGTCTAGGGAATTTAAGGCACTTTTCAAGCCTAGAATTCCGGCGACTGGCCATAACCTGCTGTAACTTACGGAATCCATTAAACACATGATGAAAATACTAATAAACCAAAAATTAACTCCACGATTAGGCCTGGCCATCCCCAACCAGGACTGACATTCTATCAAACACTTGGCATCAATGCAATCTACAAGTGTAAATGACAGATCTCAGAATTGGGGTCTCATACTTATTTGAGATTCGACGTGAGGCATTGTTTCCTTATTGCTTTAGCTTTAGTTTCATCCATTATGCCATAGATACATTGTTCATTCATATACAAGTAAAAACATGTTGGGAGCCATACATATCGACCGTCATAATGCATATTCATAACCAACATAATAACAACAGAAATACCAAGGAAACATCATCCATATAATCCACATATAAACTAGTATAATAATCATGAGATAACAAGGAGAAATAACCTCATATTAATGATGCAAAAGCCAACCTAATATGGGAATAACATGTAGAATGGTTGAGCCAAGTCTCTCTTCAGCCATTCACCATCGTGCCATATTCTAAGCATGAATGTGGGATCTCATAGAACACATCAATCCATAACCATTCAGGGCTTCCAAAGGCCAACCACCTCAATCCATCAAACATTGGTTCCACCTCATGGTTGGACATCACAAAAACATCATCATATTGGTCTCTATCCAAGCCTTCTAAGGCTCCAGAGCGTTTTTTCCAAACAAGGCTCTAGGACTAGTAACTCAACCTAGAGTTTATACTAAGCTCTAGAGTGTTTGTCCGACCAAGGCTCTAGGACTAATAACTCAACCCACAAATTATATAGGGTTCCAGAGTGTTTGTTCAACCAAGGCTCTAAGAATAGTAACTCAACCAACCTAGGGCTCCAAAGCATTTGTCCAACCAAGGCTCCAAGACTAATAACTCGACTCAAGTTGTTACATGGCTCCAGAGCATTTTTCCAACCAAGGATCCAGGACTAATAACTCAACCCAACTCGTTACAGGGCTCTATAGCATTTGTCCAACCAAGGCTCCAGGAACTAATAACTCAACCCAAGCTAAATGAAACATGGGAACCAACCAGAAAATAAGAAATAAACCCACAACACCATGGTTATCCAAGAAATGGCAAGGCTAGGAAAATTCACTATCAATCCATGCAATCCTCCATGCCAGTGACACATCATAACCAATAAACCACATGCATGTGTCGTGCATGCCAAAACTAGTGAGAAAAACATGCATGCAACTCAGTACCTATAAGAAAAAACCATTATAGTTGTTGATCCCGATGTACTCTTGTAATTTCCTGCTTTTCCTTTGCCTTCTTGCTCCAAAACTCCAAGTATGCCACACTCCCCAAGAGTGCTCCAAGAAAACTCTAAGTGTCGAAGAGTGAGAGTGAGAGAATAATATGAGAGCCCCAAAATTGAACCAACCAAGCTTACACTGACTAAATCTGCCTACTAATCCTCCTATGCCTTTTTATCAATGAGGCCTCTATTTTCTTAATTTTCCATTACTTTCCTTCATTTTCCTCCTCACATCCAACTTGTGACCTTTGACCCTCCTTTTCTCCTAATTTCCTTTATTTTCATAAATAAATGACAATTAATGCCTCATGTCGTTCCAAAACCTTTGTCGTTTCCTTTGCCAATTTCCTTAGCCATAATAACTGAAATGAACAACCACTAAGATGTTTTTCCCACCATTCAACTTGGAATATGTGTCCCTCATGGTCTTATATATTTTACATGGATTTTTAACTAGGGTTGTTACATAACCCTCCCCCTTGGGGGAACACGTCCTCATTTTTAAATGACACCTACAACCAGCAAGACTGCTGAAAACAAAACATATTGTCGATGGAGCTTTATAACACAACTCATTATAGTATTTACAATGACCATTTGCTAAAACATGACAAACATATCATTTACTAGAGGTTTATATCACAGCTCATTATCATATTTAAAATAATAACCATATATACACACATACACATTTGCTTCAACCAACAAATAATCATACTATCTATGTAGCTTTATAAATCCAGCTCGATACAGTATTTATGATAATACACACATATACACATATGCACATTTGCTCAACCTGTAAATAAAAGGATACGATGCCTGCATCCATAACAAGGGAATCTAGAGGCTCACGCCTCCACCCTCAAAGTAATAAAAGGATTCACCTCCTTCCTAGGAGGTCTAGAATCCACTGCAAAGTCAAAGTTGCATCCAATGTCCAACGCTATAATCCAGAGCCACTTGTCCTCTCAATGAAATGTTACCGGCTCATTGTTCCAAGGCACACTCCCAATGTACATTTGATTCCATATGGCAATGCTAATGACCAAAACAAATATATCCTTGGTCTTCCCATCTCTGCTACACAGTCCCCCGGGAAATCGGTCACCCCCTTCTGTGCAGTCACACACCTTCCAAGTTTCGCTGGCACCCCCATCCCGGGTAGTCCATCCCTTGGCAAGGCTTCCTCCCATCGGAATATACAAAAGCCAAGGCATATCCTTGCGTCAAGCCATCATACTGGTCATAGCATGCTCATGGAAATCAATGGACAATATTGGGTACCAGTGTCCCACAATGGCCCTACTCCTCAATACTTTACCAGCATATTGCTGCATTTTCCAATTCCTTTTGTTGTTGGAAATTCTTGCAGTCAATTTCAACCACCCAACCAAGCATGTTCATCCATTCTTATACCAAGCACATAATTTCCATTAGATTTAAAATAAATTGAAATAAATTCACATCATACCTCGTTGGTAGCTCATCAATAAAGTACACTTGCAATCTTTTTTACTTCTTGTCACAACAAGTCAAGCTAGCATCTTTGACAAAATCACTAGTTGGCGATGAAACCCAACATCACAGAGATCAAAATGAAAAGTGGCTATAGATGAAGCGAGTGGAACCAACTACGCTGACAACATGCTTAATGTACACGATCTGGTGCAAATTAACTTCATTTATACCATATTGATTGAAGAATACCCTCCAGAAATTCTAAGTGAGTCTAGTCAACATTTGTTCCAGTTATAGTGGATATTTCCCCTCTGTCGTCACCTCGGGTGAAATTCCTAATATTATAGTATCTAAGTTTACCATGTAAAACAATTTAAGTTGGGGTGATAGTCGCAAATTAAACATACATGCAAGGGCAGAGTCACAAAGCTCAATCCCCTTGAAAGTTCCTCAACATGGTTAATATGAGGTTTACTTCCAAGTGACTTCGAAGTACCTTTTGACATCATTTTTAGTACGTTTAAATCACTCTACCGTAGCCAATGAAGTGGGATCGATCACTTCACTGGGTCCGATATGATCTCGTGCTTGACTCCTTTGTAAGGGGAGCTTCCTAGAGAAAAATTACAGTAAATGGATTTTTCTCCCTATCACAAGATGCTAATGCTTGTCTACAACTTTGGAAATTTAACTCATTTCCCTATTCTAAAGCCATACAACCTGATCTACTCTAGGTGGAAAAGAGCCCTACTAAAAATAAAAATTTCTAGATCAATTTTATTAGCGTTGATTTTAAGAGTTGTTATTTACTCAAAGGTAATGGATGTGAAACTAATGGAATTATGACTCGATGCAAATCCTAATGCAATCAAAAATGAAAATGTAATATTTTCATTTCAATGAATTTCTACCTAAAGTAAGGAAAGAGTCTTTCAATTTTTTCAATGAAAATGTAAACAAATACTCTAAATCCAACTATATCCCTTTTCCTAATATGCAAGTATCCAATTTCGAATTACCCAAATATTGAAATTAACTTCAAAATTTCACCTTTCCCAATAACAAAAAAAATCAAGAAATTCCTCTTTAAACATATAATCACCTGGAAATTCGCAAAATGCAAGAAGAAACCAATGAACACTAAAATGAGTTTTCCCAAAATGAATGTTTTGAATTCACTTGTAGTAAATAATACAATTCATAAATACTTCAGTAACAGAAGAAAATTGACTTTTCGTTTTGAAACTAGCATAAGAAGTATTTTTGACAAACAATACCCAATCTTATAAATAATTTCTTTTCACACACAAAACAATCTTTTACAAAAAAATTAAACTAAATTCAATTCCCGATCTGATCAAAAGAAGAAAGACAGACAAACAACAAGGCAAGACCAACCAATTTATCTTTTGATAGATCGACCATTCACCATATGAGATTTTACCCTAATTTGCAAAAACAAGATAATCACAAGAAAATCCTTTTGCAACACTCATCTAGACTAACTGAGAGTCAAAGAAGGTGCATACAAGTGTAACTAAACATGAAAAACCAAAAACTTTGGACTTGATGAGCACAAAACTGAAATTTTCAAAAATTACAGGTATGTGCATAGGTAATAGAGAAAACTAGTGTGCATACGCACTGTTGCAGAAAGGAAAGTGTGGATAAGTGTGCTTTGTGCCTAAAGGTAAAGTGCGCATAGCGGGGAAATTTGAAAAAAATAAAAAACTAGTCAAATAAAAACCAAAATCCAGATTTTTAAGATTTCCAGACACTCATAGAGCTTCTACAAAAGGTTCAAAAGGTCAAACAAGAAAAATAATGGAGAGTGAGATGAATCCCCAATGGAGTCACCAATTTGTTATGTGGACTTACCACTCTTGCAGACAAGAGTGATCTCCCTAGACCTCATAGAAATCTAGTAACAAACAACTAGGAACTTCTACCTTTCTCTAGACTATGATTGACTGAAAAAAATACTATGATAGAGGCCACTTATCATTTAATCAAAATGGTTTATGAAGTCCCCTTCAGAGATTTTGATCATCCACTTCTCCTTGATGCTTTAAAGATCTTCCATTCACTCCCCATAGCTTCTCCATGATGTCCTAAAGGAGATCTGCATAGACATAAACGTACACGATATCAAAGCATCTAGTATATAACATAAGAGATAAATTAACTAATCACCCGAATCATGTATTATAAACTGATCAATATGCAATCACAATCTATGTAGGTGGTCAAGGAATCCTACAAATTGTATCAACAAAGATATAATTGAGAAAGAGCAATTGCCTTTATATTAATAAAATGGAGAATAGTCTTACAACCTTGAAGCCTTGATGTTGTAAGTCCCTTCCCACAATCTCCAACCCTCTCCTTGAATGAATAGCCTTCCAACCTTATTCCTACAGCATAATATTACTTCCAACAATCCTTCTCAATCCTCAAGCGTGGATTAGATTTATAGGCCAAGGAGGGGAAGTTTGGGATCCATTTTCTAAGGGACGAGATCCATTAATGGTGGGATAGGGTTTCCACAAAGAGAGGGAGTAACTCCATCATGGGAGGGATCAGGGCTGAATAGGAATCCATTTGAAGCTTGTTAGTTGGGATAAATACGACTAACAATGCTTCTAGACTTTACTTTTTATTTTTACATTTGTTTTGTTATGTATGAAGGTCATTGTGTAAGACAGTGTGCTCTTATGCACAATTCCTAATGGACTCTTCTACGTATGCACAGAGATTGACTAGGGAACTGCACAGGAAGCCAAAAACAAGGTTTTGAACTATGGGATCCAATAATTTCATATTCTTTGGGATAGTCTGGATTCTAATTTTGCAGTGGAATTCTTTTTGGACACATTTATGGATAGTGAAAGTTCCAAACTGATGGTAATTTTCCTAATGCGACAAAATGATGTGTAACAAGTTTATCATAGGAAAACTATATACGAAAACCCAGGTAGAAGGTGAGGTTTCTCTACCCTCTTTTCTCTAGTACAGGAATATGCAAATTCAAAAGAGAACTACTCTCTATGGAGTCACCTAAAACTTGTCGTTTGTAACAATACTACAAAATATTACCCCCCTCTATTTTTCCCTCTAAATTCCTACTCTTAGATGCTCTCCTAAACTATGGAAAAAAAAATGATGACAGAATGGAACCCCTTCTCATAGTGGCTTGGTAATTAAAGTTTCCCAATAGTCATTGATGGGCAATATTTTGGCTTAACCCTCAATTAGAGTTATGGTTTTATAACTTCTAAAATGTTTTTGAAATTCCATGTGTGGCTAGCCCCATATGTGTGAGTAATGGAGGTTGATGTGGCATCCTCTTGTACCATGGTGGTGAACATCATAGGTCAACTTGCAGGAAGCATTAACTATTGCACACAAGCTCTAATTAACACAACCTTTATACCATTGCAAATGTCTCCAATGTAGGTCAACATTAAGGGGTCTAGCTAAATATGAGGAAGTTTTGACCCCAAACAATTATTGTTTGATGCCTCAAAATAGCTTCAAAAGATTTCAAACCCAAATTTTCCAAACTAGAATTTGTCATTAAAAAAACCTTATGAGTTGATTCCTCCATTTTTTTCACTCTAAAAACATCAAAATAAATAACAAATAATATAATGGTATAAGCTAGTTCATGGAAAAAATATGCTTTTCTTGCATGAATGTACTAATCTATCTTATTTTCTTTAGTCGTTTAATCATCCTAGCCAATCATTAGCCATTATCCTTGGATTCCATCTTGTTGTTTCATGAAACCCTTGATCTTTGTGAGAACTCATGTTCATTGTCCTCTAGGCATGCACCTCCACAACTTGCTATGGCTATTTCAAATGTATTGATGTCATCAAACTAAATAAAATTTCTATTAGTGTTCACACGATTTCCCATAAAGTTAGTGACATCATACTATATAGAAACCTTAATCAATACAACAAATGCCTACAAGTCTGTCTATCAAGATGCCCCTAAAAAAATGTTGGATACTTAAAGCTACAATATGGAATTTACCTCAAACACAATGCAAATTATCATTCAACATTAAATACCAATAAGACATGGATTTTAATACAAAACATAGGTTTTTCCATTACTAATCATGCGTAAAAGGAATAACAGTAATCATAGACATATAAACCTTATTTTGGTTAGCAATGTACTCATCAATAAGATAGTAAGGCGCATTCACATTGTCCATAATAGAGCATTGATATAAGTGGTAACTGAATTGTGAGAATGAAACCCACTACTAAAAAATATTGTGCTTTGCATTCATAATATTATTGACTATAGCCTTAATGTCGTTTCTAAAAATTGGGACTATATTAAGTAACCATGATGTTCCTATGGTCAACACCTAATGAAAGAACTTAATACATCATGATATGATCACTACAACTATTGGAGACTGACTTAATCAACCCTTTCTATAAACAAAATACCCATGTAAATATGCATGCCTTAATAAACCGTAATGCACAATAAAATCGATCACCTGGGACAAGGATGACACTAATAAGCTCACATAAAATCAATGCTCATTTATTTAAAAAAGTAAGATTTGATAAGGGGTAAAAATAATCACACCACCACTTCATTGACAACCCCGATTACAATTTTGACAATATAACAACATGAAGATTAATAGATTTAGAGCTCAAATGATACTTGAGTAGAATACGAAGAACATATTAGGGTTTTATGTATGGATAATATATAACAATCAATGAAAATCTATATAGCTAAGAACTCTTTAGAAATTCAATAAATGATGGCCATAGGAGAGGCTTTGGGAATAGATGACATATAATATTAATAACCTTGAACCAAGTGAACCCAAATAACCCTTGAATGACTAATGGATCAAGAACCATCATTTTTAGGCCACAATTGCCTTAGAGAGGGCTATCATTAATATACTTGTACGTAACATAAGAATACAAAAGAAGTTTTTATATTTCCACAAAGAACAAAGATGAGATTGATATAGTAATTAAAGAGCTCAAGGAATTCATACACAAAGATATATTTCTTTATAGGGAGCTATAAAGCCCCTTGTCAATTAGGAAATAATGATACTTTATTGGGATTAACATGTGTTTTCTTTTAAGGCGTCACAAGTTTAAATCTATAGAGGGGTAGGCTATGTACATCTCTATAGACTTTAGCAATCAAATCATTATATGGAAATGGGTCTCTTTTCTCACAAACAAAAGAATCATATACACCAATTTGATGTTTAGCTTAGTTATAACTTTAAAATTATTTTATTATTATTATTATTACACCATTAATTTACATATAAAATATGACATAATCATAACCCCAATTTACCAATTTTATTGTCAAAATCCCAAACCATGCATTTTGAATCAGGGAAGTCGTATAAGTGCAAAATGGAATCAAGTAGGTAGGCAATACAATGTTCTATATAATCTGCACGAAGGCAACAAGGAAGCTTAACCTTGATGTATTGAAAAGATTTGGTGTTGATTTGAACCAGAAGTTTACAAGGAGCATAGCTAGTTCTAAGAGAAATGTATATACAACTTCATACATTTGCGAGAGACAAGTGAAAAGAATGAAGTTGAAGGAGGTAAACACACGAGCATGATGTTATTTTGTTGCCAATGCAACATGTTCACTGTAGGCAATATAGATACACCTCTTGTAGGCAATATAGATACACCTTTTATAGGCAATATAAATACACCTAATACATTTGTAAATAGGTACACCTCACATACATATATAAGAGACCAGTGAAAAGAATACATACATGTGTAAGAGATAAGTAAAAAGAATAAAGTTAGATGGACATAAACATGTAAACATAATGTTGTTTTATCACCATTATAACATGTTTAATGATATTCTTAACATAAAAAAATCTCAAATAATATTATATATGATATTTATTTTCTAAAATTTATTATAAAATAATATGTAATTTAAAAAAAAATTCTAACAAAAAATGGATGGAGAATAGGAAAAACAAATCATTTTTAATAGAAACACACTACTTTTTCACCCACCTCAAGGACACTCAAGAACCTATACCTAACAATTTTACAATTTTATATTAAATAAAATCTAATAGGTAAATTTAATATATTTTTTTAGATGATAGAAAAGGAGTAAAAAAATATTCATTTTCCAAATCGATAGAGAATAAGAGAAACAAATCATTTTTCTAAGCATTCCATAGAAACATACTACTTTTCCCACCCACTTCAAGTACACTCACGAACATATACCTAACCATTTTATATTAAATTAAATATAAACCAAAATTATATATCAACCCATTCACCTAAAATAAGTTTAAAAAACTAAACACGTGCACGTACCACTTGTGTATTAATAATATATCTCCCCAACCTGGCAGCATCTCTACTAATTTCAAGTCTCATGTTACAGTCCAACCAATGCAACACTCCACAAGTACTTAGGTGTACATGCTTACAGCTTAAATTTCAGTAATTTAAAACTGTGAACACTGACATTGTGCAAGACATTTAGGCACTCATTACGACAAATTGGTCACGAGCAAACCAGAGCATAATCTAGGCGGCCACGCTAAAATCCAACCGTCTGACGATTCACTTCCCTAGGGAAAACAAAACCAGGCGGGCAAAGTTTATCGGCAAACATAATAAAAATTCACCTATATATACATAATGCGTTGTTTTTGGAGTGTTGGTGTTTCGAAATATTTAACGGTTTTAGGATTTGAGTGTTTGGAATTAATTTGTAGTGTTTAATATTAATTTATAAAACAAAATTAGATAAACTATGGTTGTGGACGAACTTAATAAAAGTTCACCGATAATATATAGCCTTAGTTTATTTGTTAGATTTTTGGAAGGTTTTTTGGGCTTGTTTTCTAATCTAACTTTTTTGATAGAGATTTTTGGAATCACAGGTTTGAGTTGTGAACTTTTCACAATCGAAATATTTCATTTTTTTGGACTACTTTGCTAGCTAAGTGTAATGACCCCGGTAATTCACAAAATAATTTTACTGTTAAAAAAAAAAACATTTGGACAAGGATTATTGTTTACTTTATGTAATGAATTGGAAATGTTATTAATGCAGAATTTGAGCATGAATAAAAGAAAATTACATTCAGTAACTTCGTGTAAGGAAGTTATTCTTTTTCTTGATAATGTTTTTTTTTATAAAATAAAACAGTTATCAACAAGGGAAGAAAAACCCTAACTGTTTTATTCCTTCCTTAGAAAAATATGGGAAGAGGGACCGGGTTGTTGTTGGAACAGACGGAGAAAGAAAGGAAAACATGTTAAGTCTGGTAGGGACCAGATAACATGGCACAGGGTGTGCATTAAGAAAATTGCTGAAGGCAGTGGTCTGGCAATACGCTTGGGGGGAGACTTGATTCGATTAATAAGTCTCGTGGTCGGGAGGATAGACAAGCAGAAAGCAGTTTTCCCAAAGTTCCTGAAAGAGGTGCGAAAACATAAAAGCGGAAACACAGGTAAGTATGACTGTGGAATTTCATCTTGTTATAAAGTTTGTATTATTAATAAGCACCGCATTAGTGGTACTAGATATACAAATAAATTGTGGTTCAAAAAGGAAAAATGAGAACTTAGCAGTAATCTGTAAGAGAAACAGTTGAGAACCCTGTTCAGAATTATTAATGATGAAACCCCAAATGGACCTAGGGTAGTTATAGTTGTCCGCTAGCCTTAGGTAACTCCTCAATGGTTAGGAGAGTAACCTGGAGGGTTGTAAGCGATATCTGAAGAGGAGAAAACATCTGTAAAGAAGTGACCACCGTGAAATAGGTCATAGTAAAAGGTAACCGAATAAGAATAGTATTATAAATCCTTTAGAGACCAGGCAAATAGAATGAGAGACCTGTGATAGAGATGGAACAGGGTAAAAATTTACACAACCAAATGCAACAGAAAACGAAAACTGGAGTAAAATTCCTTCCAGATAAATGAATACTAACAGGAAATTCGAGATATAGCTTACAGACAAGTTAAAACTATGTCCTCATATGCTGTGGAACTGAAATAAAATAAATATGACTGAGTAGAAATGTCTAAATAAATTTGCAAGAATCTGGATACAATATTATTCGGTGCATGCATATACAAGGTATTTTCCTTCCAACATTAGACAAAACACCTAAAGCCTGAAAGGCGACGACTTGTATATTTGAAAGAAGACCAAACTGGTTAATAAGTACAGTCGTGACAGTTACTCGAATGCCGAGTGAATGAAATGAAATTCCAGTATTGAAAGAAAACCTTTAAAATAAGAACTACTCTCATATGCATTAATTCTGTGCATTATATATATATACATAAACACGCCCAAGGCAAATGCGCGCAAGTCTGTTAATAAAGAGCAGTTGTGTAACCATCTGAATGAACGATTTTTAAATCAAAAAGCTACCTCTGTGCCGAGATCCACAAGGGCGAATCCATAGAACTTTCTAAGGATTCAAGGCCCGGGCTTAGGAGTAATCATCGCAGAGAAAAATTTCAAGAATTCAAAGGAAATATCAACCAACTTATTATTAACAAAAGATTTTACACAAGAACATGAAAACAGGCTGGAACCCGATGTCAAACCCCGGTAACAAAACATACCATTGATACTCTTAAACATTCGGTTAGTTTAACTGTACCATTAGCCATTATAGAATTATAATACATTAATTTACAGTTCAGCGGACGGGAGTCCATGAATAACCAAAAAAACTACACAGTAATTCAAACATTCGGAAATAGAAACCCCAAGTAGGGAAAACTTATAAATGACTCTCAGCCGAGAATCAACATGGCAATTTCCGAATATTATCGTAGAGAAACCTGTCAATAAAACGAATTGGGTCAACCGGTGGAATCGGCATGCCGTGGAACCGACATCCTGTAATCATTGGCCGGGTGATATAGGGGTCTTTGGACTCACCTGGGTGGTGGACATATAGGAACCCAGATAGCTACCATTCCCCTGCGGCGCCGAATGTTACCAGATCTGTCAATACACAGACAAATTAGTTAGTTCTTCCCGGACCACTGTAACTTATCTCAGATATTCATAAGGAAACAAAGGAATATGGTTACTTGTGTCGACATCGAAACCCTAGGCTCGATACTGGGCGGAATGGGTGAATAAATAAACCCCTGCAACAGCGTACCTCGGAACAGAATAAGTCAACAAATAACCCTCTGAACCAGTATTACCTGCGCACGAAGAGATTAGATAAAATATCTCTGCAGTCGCCCTCTGTCGAAAAAAAATGGAGAGACAAACAACAAAATAAAGGATACCTTTGTATATCTCACCCTGAACAGGCGACAGAAACAAGTTACGGTTCCGGTTCATCATCGAACAGCAGAGGCAAGCCGAGTTCGGCAGCAAGTCATCTACGGAGGAGCTACTCAGAACATGACTAAAAGAACTCTCTAGAGGTGAATGCATATCAAATGAGGACTGAACCCTAAGGACGGGGCTTTGTAAACCAGGAAACGCTTACCATCGTTCGATGGATAAGAATTAATCCCTACCATCGATCGCTTCCCAAAAATCCCGAGACCTGATCTCCTTGCAGAGGAATTTAATGCCAACAGCAGTTCCCAGAAATTGCCAGCGCAGAAGGAGTAAGCAGACGCCGAGGGTGATCCACATGTCGTGCCCTCGGCAGTTGACATTAAGACTTTGGAAAAAATCAACAATTGGTGTACTACCAAGACCAACTTGGTACGTAATCCCGCATGCCAAATCAAGAGTTAATCATAAAGCCGGATTGACTATAATATTAACCATATTATATAACCTTACATGTACACCGTGTCGGTTAAAGTAAATATTATTAATTTTTTTTATTTATTTACCAGGTGTTTCGTAGTAGGAGTTGTGACATATGGTATCAGAGCCCAGTTACAAAACTGAGGCCTCTGGGAAAACAAAATATAATAAAAAAAAGATGAATAACAGTGGTATATAGAAACGTATCAATGATAGAAATTATATATATATCTAATTATTTAATTGCTACTAGCATGCTAATGTTTCCTCATTGTTGTTATTTAACTTTATGATCAAGCACAGGACCAGAAAGTCCAGGGAACTGCAATATGAGAAGGACAGATAGTACATCTCATAGATATGCAGTGGGTCAAGGGGTACATGGTCCCGAAAACAACCTTGAGCTGTGGGTACAACTTGGGGAAGAAGCCAGAGTTACTAACCAAGCAATTTTGGAAACAGTGCAAGAGCTTAAGAATGAGATGGCTCGTTTACGAGAAGACAATGCACGATTAACAATGGAGCAGGAAAGAATTTTAAAAAGCTTGTCTGATAGACAGAACCAACCGCCAGTTAATCCTAGCACAGAGCAGCAGAGAATGTCAGAAGAACAGAATCATCATATACCCCCGGAGAGGTCCGAAGAACAAGAGGAACGTTCTGACAACGCATTTGAGCAACAAACTTCAAAGAGACAAAAGATGGAGTTGCAAGGAGAGTTCCGCAAGATTAAGCCACCACACTTTGACGGAGAACAAGAAGAAGCAGCGGAAGCATGGTTGATTAACATGAATAAGTATTTTCAACTGTACGAGTATGACCATAACCTTAAAGCACGGTTGGCTATTTTTCAATTGCAGGGAAAGGCCACTTTATGGTGGGAGGAAGTCAAGATAGTAAAGGGAGTGACTGAGCAAACAATTACTTGGGAAAATTTTCAAAGGTACTTCAAGGAGAGATATTTAACTAAACATTTTTACGATAAAAAGGCACGAGAGTTCCATGATCTGCAATTAGGACAGAAAACTATGGATGAATTTATTACCTGCTTCACCTCCTTGTTCCGTTATGTGCCATACATAAGAGAAGAAAAAGCAAAAGTGCAACGATTTGTTAGCAGTCTGCCCCCGTATATGTGGGAGAGGATTGAATTTGATAATCCCAAGTCAATGGACGAAGCTATTCGTAAAGCCAGGATATGTTATCAACAAAGAAAACAAAAAGGGGAGACTGCTAGCAGGAAATGGAATGAGAGAAAGGGCTTCAAGTCAATCGGCCACAATAAGGGAAATCGCAGTGGCAAAGGAAATGGCAAAGGACCAAATAACAGAAGTATACCTAGAACTGCATCCAAATTTAAGACAGCAAATGAATCGCGGATCAATGAACAGCATGCAAGACTGGACAACGAAGGGGCAGCCAGACCTCAGGTACAGTGTTGGGGCTGTGGGGGACCACACTATGTTAAAAATTGTCCACAACGGAAGGGAACGGAACAACTATCCCAAATCCATGAAGCTTCAACCATTGGCGAAGTTGGACGTAGCGTACCCAGAATTAATGCAGATCTGGATGATCGAAAGGCGGAATATCAACCCACCATGGTCGAATTTGAAGGTAAGATCTCAGACCTTACTATAACTGTTTTAATTGACCCAGGGGCTACACTAAGTTATGTGAGTCCAAAGATAGTGGAGCACTGTAAATTACAGCCTGTTAAATTCAAAAACCCATGGCTAGTACAACTAGCTACGGGAGCCAAGAGGCGAGTCACAGCAAAAATTAAGGATTGTTCTTTTACCATAGCTGGACAACCAGTAATGGCCGACCTGAATGTACTCCCTCTCAGTTCATATGATATTTTAATTGGTATGGATTGGTTGGAAAGACATTGGTCATTAGTTGACTGTAAAACCAAGATTATTTATTATAAAGATCAGCATGGAGTTAGAAAAGAAATGCAAGGAATTAAGCGACCAGTGCAGGTCCAACCAATAACCGCAACCCAACTAGCAAAATGTATCCGAAAGGGGTGCCAAATGTATGCTATTCAAGTGGGTTATGCAGATTCCAAAGACAAAACAGCGACCCTAGATAATATTCCTATAATACGAGAGTCTGCAGATGTATTTCCGGAGGAAATTCCCGGATTACCGCCAAAAAGGAATATAGACTTTACTATTGAGTTGATGCCAGGCGCAGCTCCAGTGTCACGAGCACCTTACAGAATGAGTGTGCCCGAATTAACAGAATTGAAGATGCAATTGCAAGAATTACTAGATAAAAACTACATTCGACCTAGCGTGTCTCCTTGGGGAGCCCCAGTATTATTCGTCAAGAAAAAGGACGGAACCCTTCGAATGTGCATTGATTACCGTCAATTAAATAAACTGACAATCAAAAACAAATATCCTTTACCACGGATTGACGAATTGTTTGATCAGGTGAGAGGTGCAACTGTATTCTCTAAGATTGATTTGTGGTCAGGCTACCACCAGATCCAAATTAAAGAAGAGGACATTGCTAAAACCGCCTTCAGAACAAGGTACGGGCATTATGAATTTGTGGTACTTCCTTTTGAATTAACTAACGCCCCTGCCACTTTCATGTGTTTAATGAACAACATTTTTCATCAATATCGGGATCGGTTTGTGCTGATATTTATTGATGATATATTAATATATTCCCGTATGGTCGAAGAGCACCAGGAACACCTTAGAATGGTGCTACAGACACTTCGAGAGCACCAATTATACGCTAAGTTTAGTAAATGTGACTTCTTCAAGGAATAAATCCAGTACTTAGGTCACGTAATCACCAAAGATGGGATTGCTGTAGATCCAGAAAAGATAAAGGCCATAATGGAGTGGCTTGTGCCAAAGGATGTTGCGAATATCCAGTCCTTTATGGGATTAGCCGAGTATTATAGACGGTTTGTGGAGGGTTTCTCCAAAGTGGCATTCCCTATCACATCCTTGCAGAAAAAGGGAAGAGCATTCCAATGGACCCCAGAGTGCCGAGAAGCTTTGAGCAATTAAAGCATCTGCTTACTTCAGCGCCTATTTTGAGTATAGCTAATCCTGACAAAGACTACGTGGTATGTACTGATGCAAGCAAGGAGGGGTTGGGAGGCGTCTTAATGCAAGAAGGTAAAGTGATTGCGTATGAGTCAAGAAAGTTAAAAGAACATGAACAAAAATATTCTGCTTATGATTTAGAATTGGCTGCTGTTATACATGCCTTAAAGATGTGGCGGCATTACCTTATGGGAAGGAAGTTTTTATTGTTGACTGACCACCATAGCCTAACCAATTATTTCAGCCAACCCAATTTAAACGCGAGGCAAGCTCGATGGGTGGACTTCTTAAGCACCTTTGATTTTGATATTAAACATTTGCAAGGAAAGGAAAACCGAGTGGCAGATGCCTTGAGTCGGAAAGTACAAAACTTATACAAAATCTCCCTCAGTAGTTGGAAAAGTTCTCTTTTGGAAATAATACAAAAAACAGCAGAACAGGATGCTGAATACCAGCAAATAAAACATCAATTACAACAGTCCGATAGTGAGGAAGGCCAACAAGAATTTGAGTTGGATGATGGAGGTATGTTGTACTACAAAAAAAGGATATATGTACCAAACCAAAGCAAAATTAAAAATCTGATTTTGGATGAATTCCATACCAGCCACTATGCGGGTCATCCGAGCTACCAGAAAATGATTACTGCAATTCGGAAAATTTATTTCTGGCTAGGAATGAAGAAGAACGTGGCTGAGTACTTGGCTCAGTGTTTAGAATGCCAACAAATTAAAACAGAACATCAGCATCCAGCAGGATTGTTGTAACCATTACCTATTCCAGAATGGAAATGGGAAACCATTTCCATGGACTTTATCACTGGATTACCTAAGACAAAAAGAAACAACGATTCCATTATGGTGGTAGTGGACAAGTTGAGTAAAGCTGCACATTTCATACCTGTGCAATCTACATACAAGGCTGCACAATTTGCTCATATCTTTATGCAGAATGTGTTCAAGTTACATGGGCTTCCAAAAACAATAATTTAAGATCGTGATGTGAAATTCACATCAACCTTTTGGAAGACGTTATTTGCTGAATTGGGAACTCAGCTGAACTTCAGTATAGCATATCATCTCCAAACCGACAGACAGACAGAACGGGTAAACCAAGTAGTTGAGGATATGTTAAGGGCTTACGTAATGCAACAACCTATGTTGTGGGAAGAATATCTACACTTGGTAGAATTCGCATATAACAATGGGTATCATACCTCGACACAACTAAGTCCTTTCGAAGTTCTGTATGGTTGGAAATGTCGTACACCTTCGAACTGGGGTGGACCAGAGGATAGGTTGAGTTTAGGGCCTGATATGCTTAAAGACATGGAAGACATGGTAAAAAGGGTGCGTGCTAATTTGAAAGCTGCTCAAGACAGACAGAAAAATTTTGCGGATCGAAAAAGAAGATTTAAGGAATACCAAGTTGGAGACCATGTTTACATCAAAATTCAAGCCAAAAGGAGTACATTACAATGGAGCGGGTGTGCTAAACTGGCACCTCGATACTGCGGACCCTTCCAAGTATTGGCAAGAGTTGGACCAGTGGCATACCAACTCGCCCTGCCAAGCCACATCCGGGTTCACAATGTTTTTCATGTATCAGTTTAAAAAAAATATGTCTATGACCCTAGGCATGTGACTAGGTGGCAGGATATTCAGGTGGGGATTTGTTGCGACAATAAAACTTGTCGAAGGGATCGTTTGTTGTTTTTTTGTTTAAAAAAAAAATTACTTAAAATATTGCTTGTTGCGGGTCGAAACGAAAGGAGAGGTCCTGGTCGAACCTCTGGGCATCCTCGACCGAAGAGAAGTGCAGCTGCGGAAACGAGTTATTACCCAACTTAAGGTACAATGGCGACACTTTGGGCCTGAGGAGGCCACTTGGGAAGCTCAAGCAATAATGATGAGGAATTATCCAGGACTGTTTGTGGCTGGGAGACATCGGGACGATGTCCAGTCTCAGGGGGGGAGATGTAATGACCCCGCTAATCCACAAGATAATTTTTCTGTTAAAAAAACATTTCGACAAGGATTATTGTTTATTTTATGTAATGAATTGGAAATGTTATTAATGCATAATTTGAGCATGAATAAAAGAAAATTACATTCAGTAACTTCGTGTAAGGAAGTTATTCTTTTTCTTGATAATGTTTTTTTTTTTAAATAAAACAGTTGTCAACAAGGGAAGAAAAACCCTACTTGTTTTATTCCTTAGAAAA